>WIPJ01015131.1:742763-765028 GCA_018155075.1 Cassiopea andromeda | reverse complement strand
CATCTCCTCGATAAGAATACCTTGTATGATATTCATGAATGCTTGAGGTACAAGTAACGAAATTATGAAAGCACATAGGATTCATTTTATTAATTGATTCAAATACAAAACTAAGCATTTTGAATTAAAACATGTCCTGCGGTCCCAGGAGCTTGAGGGTTTTAAATACTGGAAGTATGTGAGACCTAGGATGTTCATATGAAATTGCTCTTAGAGCCTTTTTCTGTAGTCTGTAGCTGAAATATTGGTTAAATATACGAAGCAGATGTTAGGCCCGTTACAATAATGCCATATTGTAAGAAAATATAAATAATGAATAGCAAACATTGATCAGAGTGTTTGTTGGAAGCAAGTCTCTAATTTTGAAGAGAATGCCACATGTTCTTTCCAGTTTCTTAGACAGTTCAGATAGATGGAAATTCCAGCGTAGATCTTCATCAAGAAGTAGTCTCAAGAATTGCACGTAATTAAATCCATTAATATGTTCTCTACAGATCTTAATAAAAATATCAGATGGAATGGGCATGACAGGAGAATGAAAAATGATATAATTTGTTTTAGATATATTAAGTGACAACAAATTTGCATCAATCAATGTTTTGATTACTTTTAGCTCTTTGTTCATAATCTGCACGACCTTGCTAATATTTTCGCATTCTACGTAATTATTAGTATCATCTGCGAAAAGATAGATCTTGATTTTATTTGATTTGTTAGGTAAATCATTGATGAAGATTACGAAAAAAATGGGCTGGGTCCAAGCACTGATCTCTGTGGAACTCCACATGGTATTTCCATTTTAGTAGAATCAGTGGCCATTTATTGAAACAAACTACAAACTGGCTTCTCTCTGACAAATAGGAGTGAAACCACTTCAATATACCTCCCCTTATGCCATGATTCTCCAATCCCTTGAGCAGAATTTTATGATTAACAGTGTAAAAACCGTCTGAAAGTCAATAAAAATACCCCAACCATGTCGCTTGGCGTCAAGAGTGGATCTAATATCCTCAGTTATACTAATTAATGCATGATCGATGCAATGATTTTCTCGAATTCCAACTTGTAAGGGGCATATGAGTTTATGCTCTTTTAGAAAGGAATAAATTCTTTCGTAATAGAGGGGAGGAAGGATACTACTCAATCAATAACACATATGTCTATTAATCTATAATTTATGGATGATAAATACCACCCATTAATATCTTGATATTTTGGGATGGTGGGGGGGGGCTCTCTCCTCGATTAGTTCATCTATAGAGAGGGCTCCTGCTTTATCTAATTCCCTACATGCCTGTCGTTTATTTAGTTAATTTGTTCTAAGTTGTTCTGCATTTGATTAATTTCTTTCTGTATTTGATTAATGTCTTTCAATAGTTGTATTTCTATTGTGTTGCATGTAGAGGAATAGTAATTATATGAACTGAACTGAACTGACAAATATTGCAAGTGTTCCAAGGAGTTTGAGAGATATTGCAACAATCTTTGTAAAGAAATCTGATCAAGGAATGAATGGGCCTAATCTATACGGGATAATATTCTCATGTAATTATGCCCCAATTCTCATCATCTGTCAACACGTAATTTTGATTGAACGATTGGGTCTGTTCATCTGACCTCATAATCACATTCGTACCTTATTTAGCGTCACAAAGAAAAAGCATACTCAAAACACTGTCTATCTGATGTCACAATGAAACATATACTCCAGATACTATTTATTTGACGTCAAAATCAAACGCTATAAATAAAATCATTCCAAAGAACTTCCCATTCGTCTCTTTTCAAGTTATGAAAGAGATAAATTTGCAATTATAGACTAAGAACATGAGTAGTTATCAAAAGGAACGCACTATCCGCCGAGATCGTATCGCACTGCTTCGTGAAAGATTAGCTCAGCTCAAGGAAGAAAATGCTACTATGAAGCAAACGGAGAGAAATCTAGAAGATGCGAAGGAGCAAGTACGAATCTTCAACAATCACTTCTTTCTCAGTAACTAAACAACATAGCTGATAAGCATGATCCCTTGAAATAACTACGTCAAGTAGACTATTCATGCTTGATATGTAATATATTTGTGCTTTTGACTAACAATATATCGTCTTTTTTCCTCCAACAGATATTCAGAACATGCCTCGAGGCTCAAAAGCAAAGAGAACTCGCTTTACTTGCACTTAGGAGGACAGTGACTCGCAAATCCAAAAGTTTAGAAGTCTACAATCAAACGACAAATAAAAGCTTCAGCAGTCAATCAATTCTTACGTATTCAATCTGCTCCATAAATGATGGTGTTTCTGGTCAGGATTCTGGATTTCAAATTGATGAAATGCAAGACCTAAAAGATGAGAAACGGGAATTAAAGCTTGAAAATGTGAAATTGCAATCTGAGCTTCTCAATATGAAGAAAACAATTCAGAATTTGAGAGCAACGATTGAAAGGAAAGAAGAAGATCTGCAGGCGTCCATGAATAAATCGAAGATGTTAGAAGATCATTCGTCATTACTGGCTATACATGCGCACGAATTGGCTGAATGGAAGCAACTGCTGGAACATGAGTTGCAATGGAGAGAAGAGCAGCTCAATGAGATGAAAGTCAAAAACACAAAGACGATAATGATAATGAAAGAACACAGCTCCAGAGAAAAGACACACTATGCAGTTCAAATGAAAGAAATTGAGGAAGCAGCAGCTGTGTTAGAGAAGACCAATGCTCGATTGAAGGAAGAGCTAAATGAAAAGGACCTTCAGAACCAGGCAAACGAAATCGTCAGTGCTGTCATTTGTAACAGTTTGCAAGAAGCATTCAATGAAGATACTGATCAATGCTTAAAGACAAACAGCAGTTTGGAAGAGCAATTATCTATCTTGAAGAGCCAGCTTGTACATCAGGAATCACAACTAACTCAGAGTAATAATGATATAATACTAATAATATTGTTTTTACACGAATTATACCTTCAGCTAACTAAGACACTGATCTTCCAGGTAGTCGCGTTTTAACTTCTGAGTCTAGCCCTTCAAACATGTTTTCAGTTGTTTTTTGAAGCTATTTAGGATAGGTAACTCACGCAACTCAGCAGGCGTATAATTGCAAGCCTTCAGGGCTGGGTAATGAAATCCTTTATTTACAAATTCAGCCCGATATCTCGGTATCTGCAGATCTCAACTGTGCCGTGTATCATATTTCAAAGCTGAAAATCCTAGGAGGAATTTGTTGAAAAATTGTTCTGAGTAAAGCTTGTTCATAATCTTATAGGTCATAATATTCCTATCGTAACGGATAATATTTTCTACATTTAACCAGGAACGAGTGACAGTCTGCTGGAGGAATCAAGAGCAAAATGCAAAATGTATGAGGAGAGAGTATCTTTGCTTACACTACAGCTAGATAAAGCCAAAACAGCAATGGGAATACTGAAAAATGAGCTGGTTCTAAAAGCCGAGCAGATTGAAAAAATGGAAATGAGGAGAAAAGAAGAAATTAAACGGCTGGCTGATGAAACACATGAAAAAATTATGAAAGAAGTGATGAAAAATGAATCACTTGAGAGAGTGATTGACAGATATCGTATTAGTCAAGAGGAACTTGAGGAAAAGCTAAAAGAACAACAACTACTCTTGACTTCAAAACGAGTCACAGTCAATGACAGCTCCATGTTAGAAAAAGCATGGCGGTTGGACTTTGAGCCGATGAATTCAAAATGCGAACAAATTGATCGGAAGGAGCAACAAATCACTGAGGGGCAGGAATTTTCAAAAAACAATACAAAAGTGCTCGATGAACAAGATGACAAGATTGGGCATGTGAATGAGCTCAAATCGGAGCTCAAGTGCTCTATGGACAAATGTGCCAAACTAGAAGAAGTAAATAGAGAGCTTGAGAATAAAGTAGAACAACAACAATTGCAGATGGATGCTCAAGAAAAGAAAATAAAAGAGCTAGATGAACAAGTGACTATCTTTGATGAGGAGCTAGTGTCAAAAGACATTACTATCGGAAAACTAATGATGAAAAAAACAAAAAGGTGTGGATTACGAAGGCTTATATGTTGTTGATTTTAATTTATCGTGTAGCTTGTACTAAAGGACATTATTGATTTTCGAGTAAGTGAATAAAGAATGGACTATAATGACATTGAAGTATTTAATAATTATTGATGAACTGTGCAAAGTTATTAGATACTAGTAAAACAGTAAATCTTTTGAATTGCTTACTTTTAAAATATCATTCTTACAATATATATCTTTTGTTCTATTGAATTATTTGTTTGCCGTGTGCTACTTCTGCTATTCAAAATTGAATAATGACATCTATTCAAGGGATAGATCGTGATCTTGAAAGAATAGAGCAACAACAACTAAGAATGAAATAGAGGCCATTGTGAACTACCATCATCTATTCTCACTTCTTCCTGTTGATTCGCAAAGGCGTGATTTCATGCTTTGTGTTGGGGTGCAATCGTACATCACAAGTGAATAATGGTGCAAAGACCTTAACTTCTCAATCGGCATCTTCAATGTGGTCTTTTGGCACCTCTTGAAAGTTACGCTTAGCTCTGGGTATCTTTCCACATTGTCATTAGTGGGCCCGTTTCAGAGCTTAATGCGACGGAAGCTGGGGTCTGATTGCTTGCCTCCAAAAAAATCTTTAAGCTAACGCCCTTCAAAACGTCGGAAGACGCTTTTGTGCAGAATATAATGCATTTGTTACATCACTGATTTTCATACTGAGAAGCTACGCCAACGTTTCATCTTTCTTGTTGTATGCATTTACAGATCTAACTTTTATAAGTTTCGTCTCACATTCACAAGGTTCCCTTATGGATTTTTAAGGCCGCTTAAAGTAGAAACCCCCTGCAATTTCAAAAAAATTTGTTTCTGATATTTTATGCTACCATTATTATAAATGTAAAAGTTGCGACTTGTTTGGCATTGCGTGTGTTAATTTTTTCACAACTATCTGTTTTGTTAATCAATGTAGATATTTCTTCCTTAGCAGCCACATTGCAACGCAAAATACCCACAAACCTTATCTGTGCTTTACCCTTCCAGCCCTTCCCACAGCCTCATTATTCTTGTTTTCCCACCTGAATCCAGCACAAGGCCATTCTATAATCGTTACAAAACAGTTGTCTAGGTGATCTCAGCTTTCAGTTCAGATCGAATTAGTACATAGCAATAGTCTGGATGGGAAAACCTAAGCAACGATCAAAGTACGTAAAGAAGAGAATTTTTTGTGGAAATCAACATTTGAACAAGAAAATGAAATATCTGGGTAACATTCTGCTTTCCGAAGCAAGCTGTAATGATGCTGTTCAATCTCCTTGCCAAGTAGGCCCATCTGACAATATGCAAGATTTTCAAAATCATTTGTAGTGTCTGAAGGTTACAGATCTTCAATCTCGTTCTCAAAAACCTGAGGCTTTGATGACAATCATACCTCATCAACTCCAATGCATTCAGGGAATGAGAAAGTGATGTATGGATATCGACTTGTAGATTTGAAATTGCTTGGGAATGTTGTCTATCGTTTGCGCTGTCCAAACATTTTCAAGCAGACTTGGCATTGGAAAAAGACACTAAAAACATGAAGGGATTTGCGTCTTGTTTAGAAAAGGTATGTGAATGTGGATTTCATATCACGACACACACCTCTGAAAGATGTGGAAAAGGATTTGAGGTAAATCGTAGAATGGTTTATGCAATGAGAGCATGTGGGTAAGGGTTTACTGATGTAGAAAGGTTTGCTGTATTTTTAACTATGCCAAAGACCATGACACCGAATAACTATGAACAAATTTCAAAGAAAATTAAAGATACTGCCAAAAGCATTGCTGAAAAGATAATACATGATGCTGCATCTGGAATAAAGTCAAAATTAGCAGCAAATGATGACACTTTTGTTGATACTCCAATTTCGTGTGATGGTACATGGCAGCTGTTTGATTATTCTTCATTGAGTGGAATTGTGGCCATCATTTCAAAAGAGAAGGGAAAAATGTTAGATGTAGAACCTGTGACTAGAATTTGCAAAACATGCAAGTCTTTTTCACCTGATGAATATGCTGTCTGGAAAGCATGGCATGTTTGTTCAGCTGATTATCATGGTTCTGCTCCAAACATTGAGCCTCTTGGTGCTAAAAGGATGTTTGAGTGATCTATTCAAAAACATAACTTGAGATATGTAGAGTTATATGGAGGTGGTGATAGTAAGAGCTTTCCAACTATTGAAAATGATTATGATGATCTCACCGTGAAGCAACTGGAGTTCATTAGACATGTACAGAAACGTGTAGGTAGAAGACTCAGAAAATTGGAGAAAAATGTAATGGGAATAGGGGGGCAGGGCAGATTAACAAATGCACTAATTGATAGGCTGCAAATTATCATGGCTTTGCAATTCGCCAGAATGTTGGTTCCATGGCACAAATGAAAAAGGCCATCCATGCAACAATGATTCGCATACTCATTGCCCAGATGGTCCATCCTCACGGTGCCATTTCAAAAGAGATATTGCAAATGGAGCTCAAAATTACCACCCATGAGGAAAAAATATCCGTTTCTGTGGTTTCAATCCTTTCACAATGCTATGGTGGAGACAAACGCGCGCTTTTGTGGGTTCATACTATCTATTGCGTTCGAGAAAATCCTCTGTTTATCTAAATATCCACTTTGGAGGGTGTATTTGTAAACCTCCGTTTCTGTACGTCTTTGTACGGAGTAGTGTGAACGCTTTCAAAAAAACTGAGGATTCGGTCTGCGTTTTTGTACAAATACGGAGCAGTGTGAACGGGGCAACAATATGGTAGAAACTGTTTTGCATGCTTCTGTACTCATATGGCAAGGGAAACCTTGCTCGATGTTATACCCAAGTGTTTTTTACAAGTAAGGTGCCTATTAATATCTGAATACCAACACATTTTGTTTCTTTTACATTCGAATAGGCCAAAGTGAACTCTTTCGGTAGATCCATAGTGCCGCTGCGAGGCACTCCTATGCCTTCCAACGTCTGCTTTTCCGTAGCTTGGCAGCTATGGTCCCACAAGTGTATACTTGTAGTTGCTACTACCAGTGATGCACCGAGAACTTCCGTTCAAGGGGAGCGTTCTGACCTATTGACCGACTATCGTTATTTCAAACAAAGGATCGCCGATAATAATGTAACCAACCCTCTTGCAGCATGGCTGACTTTTAACCAACTTTCTTGCAAATTCAAAAATATTGGAGGCCTGACGCCCCCACGCCTCCCATTGGCAAATCCTTGGCTACTACCTTCTATGGTCTTGTTTTGACTTGAGTTCACAAAGTAATTGCACTTCATTTTAATTATCCTATAGAAAGCTTTCAAATCGTTAGTTGGGGTGGGGCGTTAATAAAGAAGGGGTAGTTGGATTTTCTACAATATTCTTTATTTAGGGGGGGTTGCTAATAAATAGAAAGTTCCGAAAGTTTCTCACTCCTAAAATTTTTGCACTTACTGTAGTTGAAAAAATGTTGCTAGATTTGTTTACAATAGCCTAGTCTAGGAAAGGGCAATCTACGGCTCTTAGGCTGCATGCGGCCCTCCAAGTAATCTCTTGCGGCCCCGCCAATAACTTTTCAGAATTGGCGCGAATTTTTGTAGGAACTTCAATTCTTGGATTTGTTTTCACACTGCAAGATAGTGCGTAGATGATGACCCTGTTAGGGAAAATATTACTTTTACATCCTGAGTGACATTCAGGTAGGCTACATTTGTGGTAGACTGTCTTTTTCTCGGGGTACTAGCGTGAGATTGTTCTGTTTGTAATTTAGCTTCCATTCAAAAAGGAAAGCTTGACCTAGTCTTTCCCTTTTCGTTCTAAATCCTCAAAATACGATGAAATCAGGTTGAAGGATTAGCCTCTCGTCATCCTGAATATTATTGATGAAACAATTACATGCTAAACTGCAAATGGGCGTTTTCCGACGTTCTAGAGGGCGTTACCTCGAAAATAGTTTTCTGGAAGCAAGCCCCCAGGCCCCCATTTTTCAGCATAATGGCTATGGAAAGAATGTTTCCCACATGAGATTTAAGCAATCACTAAAGATCTGCGACATGTAAGGGGCTTCCAACTCTGACTTGGACTTCTACATCTACATTTAATATTCAGTTATCTAAGGGCCCGCATTTGCATGAAAAACCTGGCATTGATCAGGGATTTTCATAGGTAGAAACCGGTGGTCACCTTATGTGTGGCCCTTTAAAACTTGGGATCTGTGAAGGTGACCCTCGCTCAGAAAAGTTTACCCACCCCTGAGCGAAGTTCATCGCTGAATACAACATCGTATGTACGTTACTTTCTACTTCCAATCCATACATTCAATTTACCTACTGCTCGTTTCGAAACCAGTACCTTTGCTATAATCTTCGTTACAATTAACACTTAGCTCTATGACGTAAATTTCTGTAAACAACGGAACTACATCTGTATGGAAAAATGCAATGAAACACTAACTTAGGCAACGTACAACTACGAGACGGGGTGGTAAGGGTATATGCTCGAATTGCATGTACGTTTTATAAGAAACTTGTTGTATACGAAACGAATACTACTTCGCTCAAACAATTAAGAAACCGTACAATACCAATTCATCTAAAAAAGAGTACATTTAGGGTAGTGCCAGGAATTTTCCGAGGGGGGCTGACTCTTCCGACGAGAGGCCTAAAATAGTACTATAAATTCCAAAAATCTCTGAAAAAATGGTTTTTCGCTTTTCGACAGGGGGACTAGCAAGTTCCGATGGCCCTCCCTAGCATCAGCACTGGAACCAAGTAAGAAACTAGAAAAACAAGCTACGAGGAGTCAGGGGCGTTGTGGCTAGGCGGGAAAACGGGAGATTTCCAGGCGGGCCCCTCGCAGATCTCAAGTGAATCAATCAATCAAATCAATCAATGAATATATTTAAAGTTGGTAAAAAAGGTACATAGTATATAGAAATACTAATTAAAACCAACTATTCAAAACAAATAGACGCATTAATCTACAGGGAATAGGAACAAAAAAATAAAATGATGCACGCATAAAAAATAATGTATGCATAAATAATAATGTATGCATAAATATGTAGGTACGGTGGATTATTGAGATATACTACATGTGCATCTAGCTCCAAACCATTTGCCTTTCCTTTTCTGGAAACATACTAAATTTTTTCCCCATTTTATGCTGTCATCAAGGGTGTTCCACAAGAAATTATCCCTAAAAGATATTGAATCAAGACCAAAGTCCATTGTCTTGATTGGTGGAAGCTTGCATACGTTTTGCGTTCTTAAAGTAAAAGTAACATGTTTCCTATCATGAAACTCCCATACAAGTGGGGGATTCAATCCATTCATGGATTTGAAGAATTCTATCATGAGTTTATGCAAGTTGTTAACATGTATGCTATTGCTTCCATTTCGGGTAAGCAATGCGTCAAATGATGATTCATAATCTTTATGTAAGATCTGGAGAGTACATTTAAGAGTGAAAGTAGAAGAGATTTCTAGTGTTATTAACGCAGAATCCATTTTTCATGTTTTGCAGACAAGTAACTTGCTTTAAATTACGTGTCATTGCTTCCTTATTCCTTACCACATATTTAGTGCCTGATGATTTATCCGTACTATATGAAATATCTGACGTATACTATGCCTTTTCCTCCGCATACTGGACTAAGATCACGGACGCAGAAGGGCAGTGGGAGGCCAGCATGAGTAAAAGGGCACATACTTTCATAGGCGAGCAATGTGAGACGAGAAACTAATGGCTCCGAAGGCACCTCTTAGAGACACTTTCGTAATATCCTTTGGCAAGGTCTTTCTCCAGTACCTCAGAGCTAGATTAATAACTAGAGGGGCTCATGGATAAAAATCGTGTATTTCAAAACGAGGCTACATGACAATAGGCATTACAATGATACAGAAGCTAAAAAGAGGCTACCTCCCAGTTTGAACCTTACATAAAAGAAGGTCAGGGGCAAGCACGTAACTGGAGTTCATAATCTGGGGGCAAAATCTGCCTGTACAAGTACTTTGGAGGGGCAGAAACCTTATTTTGCTATATAAATCACCAGATTAAATAGCTGGAATGACGAGAAAAAGATTTCCAGAAGCTTGATAATATATTGATTGTCAATCGGATAACAGGAAGTATGCATCACAGCGGAAGTAGTAGAAAATGACCTTGTCAAAATGCAAACTGAACAGTATAAAAATGTTTCGAACTGTAAAAGACCAAGGAATTTGATAACTCAAGGGAGCTGTTTAAAATCTATTAGCATTCACCACTTAAGCAAAAATACACATTATAGTGCCCTTCCTAACCAAGGCGAGGGATTCATAGGGTGAATAAACTGGCCTAAGGCGCCTTAGGTCAGAGGGATTATTGAATAACTTACCTTTCAATGGTCGTCGCAATTGCTACTACCAGAAAAATGGCACACAAGTGCAATTATAGATTGGTTACTGAAAAATGTATAACCACGGAACTCTCTTTTAATTCTTCCATAAGTACTTTTGCATCCTTTTCGACAACAGGCATGATTGCTTTAACGAACTTGGAAGTCAGACTACGGCTACGAGCGACTGTTGCTCAATCACTAACCGAGACTGGACTCCGGGAAATTTCTGCCTCCAATCCCATTGTTTTCGCAGATTAATCATCAATTTATTGAGTAAAATGGAGCATTTTGATTGGTTGAATACCGTCCAGGGTATTCAATGCATATTCGTGACAGATTTAAGTTTAACATGAAGTTCTTCTTTCTCTCTTAAGGCCTCACAGCTTCATCGTTCACTATATTGAAGTCTAGAACAGCTAAAAAGTTAAAAGGCAACTACATTTACCATTTCAATGACAATTAACATTGCAGTTTCTTAATTTTTCTGAAAATTGTAGGGTATTCAGTGAATACCTTGAATACCCTGACCATACACCACTGTGTTTGACAGAGTGGCTGATACGAAAAAGGCGAAACTTGAAAGAAGAACAACCAAAGCAGCCCTTACACTTGTGGGAAACTAGCTCAATAATCTTGTAGAAAGTAAAATGCTAGGCCCCGAGGTGAATGAAGCATTGGAAAAAGTGAAAAGAGCCTTTGATACTTAGGTTTCGAAAGATGAAAGCTACACGCAATTGATTGAAGATGATAAGGATTTTGAAGTTGAAGAAAACTGGATGGCTGAATTCCAAAATAATTTCATGGGCAAAGAACAAAAGGCAGATGAATATCTGAAGTTTTTAGAAACAAATCAGTAGGAAAAAGGAAACAACTTTTGAAAAGCATTGTGAAAGAGAGAACCGAGGAACGACTAGCAAGGAACAGCCTGTAATTGATATTGCGTCCAATATGTGTTTAGAAGAAGGCGTTGTTTCAGAACAAAGTTCCAGTGAAGTCAACGATATAAATGAATCGCCAGTGAATGCAATATCATCAACTCTGTAACAAAGCTTTATTCATAGCAGCAGTATGAATGATACGAGAGCAGCAGGATCAGCAGAAATGGCACTGCTACCAACGTTTACATAAAGCAAAACAATTGCGCTTTCCAAATAGATAGGCGAAAAGTCAGTGTAAGTGTTAAGAGCAATTATGAGAAAGAAAGTACCAGTCAGCTGCAGGGGCCGATACAGAAAAATATTGGACCATCTTACCACATTCTAATTGGTCACGCCCTTTCGACCACGCCCTTTTATTGTAGAATTTTCTGAAGAAATATTCACCATTAGCAGCTAAATATTGTCCAGCCGTTTCATTGAGAGTACAACTATCTTCCAATTCTTTACAATGGCTGCATAAATATTCTAAATGTTCTTGGATACTCTCTTGACTAGATAAATATAAAATGGACAAGACTGATGATGCATGGCTACAAAAATATTCCAATAGTGTTCTTAGATACTTAACTTGATAAATGTTAAAATGACAATATTGATTATGCATGGCTGCATAAATATTGAAATTGTATTCTTTGATACTCTCTAGACTTGATAAATATAAAAAGGATAAGAGTGATGATGCATGGCTGCAAAAGTATTCTAGTAGTGTTACGTAATGCAAAATGTTCTTATTTCTGATAGTTAACTTCATAAATATAAAAAGGACAAGATTGGTTGTGCATGGCTGCAAAAATATTCCAATAGTATTCCTTGGTACTCTCTTGACTTGAAAAATATAAAATGGACAAGACTGATGATTTATGGCTGCATAAATATTCTAATATTGTTCAAAATAAAAAGTCATGAACACGGACATGAAGGCGAATGAAATTAGCACAGGCTGGTTTACTGCATGAATCAAGTAAAAGTTGCTTTTCTTGACTATGGCAACATAAGTGTATATCATGGACAAGGATAGGCTGTGAAGTTGGTGAGGGGGCTTTAATGGTGCACATCCAAGAAGCTGCGTGCATGCCTCTAACAAATATTTAAATCAAACTAAGAGATTTATTTCAGAAAAATGACGTTACAGCACCATTGTGAAACTAAAGCAAAGCAAGGTTATTAAGAAATAAGTGATGATAGATTACCCTGCACCAATGACATTGTTTTTGGATATTTGAGATCTTCTGACATTATGATTGTCTATTTTTATAGAATACCTAGCTTCAGCATGATTTTTAAATTGCCACTCTTGACAATCTTTACAAAAATATGTTTGATGTAGCCCCAGCAGCCCTTCCCTATATAACAGACCCTTGAGTGAATCTTGTAAGACATGAATTTTCTGACGAGAAGAACATAATTTGGGCTGTGTTCCCTCCAGTTTCTTATGCAGGGGTCTGTAAATATAAAATTACATTGATTTCTTTACTTTTAACCTAAAATTACATGCTTAAAATATTTCACACTATGGGCGTGCCTAAGCTTTTTGGCATCTGCAGTTTCCATTTGAGAAAAATAAATTCTACCTGGGATGACCTCAGAAGACTACTTGGTGAGAGGCTATTTAGAGGTAAAACTTTGTTATTCTCCACAATTTTGTTTTGTCCCACATTATTACTTGATTACAGCCCCTTGCTAATAATGCTTCCCAAACTTCCTACTCCTGTGCCAAACTCCTAGCGACATGGAAGACTTTTGTCAAAAATTTTTTAAAGATATTTGCCTTTAAGGAAATGACCATATGGTCAACATCTGAAAAGGAGTCCCTGGTTGTTGCAATATCAAAAAGCCCTTACATCAGTCTCCATCGAAGTTTAGCAGTATTACAATAAAACGGAATGAGCTAGGTTGATAAAATTTTACCTGGCAGGCGAGATGACGATCTTGTGGTGGTAGTCAAGAACAGATTTAGGGACAAATGCTAACCCTGCTGAATCCATTGCTAGGCCTAGTCGTCTCAGAACGTGTTGGTCCAAGACAATCAAAATGCATATCTTTGCCATATGTTCTGCAGCAAAGTCTTCGAGACTCTCAGTTCTCGTGATTTGATAACTGATTCATCCCCTTTCAGATAATCCATCTTGCAAGACATAACTCGACGTTCCAATTTGAATCCTTGGTACGGTCTCCAACGAGCATCTAACTAGACAAACATCATCGCTCTGACCACTGACTTACGTTAAATTGTATGTGAGGAAGATGGTTGTTAAGAGGACTTGGAAAGAGAGCTTCATGAAGTCGTCAGGGTAGATAGGAAAAAACGTTCTGACTATAGTCTTACAGGGAATTGGGATGTAAAGGAGATGATTTTTGGAAGAGTCCGCAAAGAGATAAATCAATAGGATCGTACAGTCACAAATACAGGCAATTGTCATCGTTCTGACCACTGACTTACTGTATTTCGGTGGTCAGGGAGATGTTTTAAAAAACTTTTTCTTGACAGTGGATCCCATATGGTCTTATATTCCTCAAACACTCTCCAGTGCATAAAAATCATCTCTCTGACTTCACCCTCTACCCGGAAGTCGGTGGTCTGGCAGATGCTTTTTGAAATTTGTCTGGTTACTGTCTACAACAGTGCGAACCAAATAGCTCTTAAAACTTCGAAAAGGGATGGCTAACCATATTTTTATATCAAGCAAATTATGCTTGCTCAGCTTATTTTCATCAACATGGGCATGTGGAGAATATTGCTAAAAATGTGACCGTCTTCCAGAAGTCTTGTAACACGGTGTGTATCTGCCCTTGCTCCGCTGATGGACGCAAATAGCTTTACCCCCAATGTCATCTAATCAGCCTCAGAACTATGGATTTAAGATGGAAAAGCCGAAAATGCCTAAATTTTCTAGAGTAGTTAGCGAATATGCCATATTCCGCGCTGATTTTAAGCATGGCATGGAATGTTGATACAGCAAGCTAGATGCAATTACTGTCTAATAATCAAGAATTAAATTTGATAAAACAAAGTATTTTACAGACAGTGCAATAGTGTTGGCATGGATTGAAAGCCTATCACGTTCATTCAAGCCATTCGTATTGGTACGAGTTGGTGAAATTCAGATCAAAAGTGACCCAAGTCAATTTTTTTTGCACATTACAGGTGAGCATAATGTTGCTCACGATGTATCCAGAGGAATCCATGCTCGAGAGTTAAAAGGTCATTGGCTCTACTGCCCAGAGTTCTTATATTCGTCAAAAAACCAATGGGCAACTACTTTGTCTACCTTACCACCTACAGCAGATTTGGAACAACGTCAGTTTGTAGCAGCAGTGACTCAATGAAACTAAGCAGGAAAAGAGATTGGATCCAGAGCATTCTCAAGCTGGCAGAGACTCATTCGAATGACAGCAAGATTCATTAGATTTGCAGAGAAAATTCAGAAGCGAAGGAGCCAGGAAGAGGTAGAGAAGGGCCATTAGTTGTAGAGGGATTGACTAAAGCAGAGACATATTTGCTTGTAAAGATGCAAAAAACTGAAATTTCGAATGGAATGTGTAGAATTCAAAACATTGAGAGCATTTGCTGACAACAAAAGTGATTCGTGTTGGAGGCTGGGGAGATGCAGCTGCTGTGTCTCATAAGACCAGACACCTTGCCCTCTTACCAGGTTTCACTGCTGATCATGAGACACGCCCATTCATATGGCCACGATGGAGTAGCTACATCTACAGGAAAAATTCAATTCGAGTATTGGATCTCAAAGGTCACAAAGTTGAGTAGGCAAGTCAAAAGCACAATGCGTATTCTGCAAACAGATGGCAAAGGAGCATGAGGCACAAGTTATGGCAGAACTTCCACAGATGCGATTAGCACTACACAGCCCTCCATTCTATGCAACATCATGTAACTACTTTGGTCCAATAAGAGTTAAGATCGGGAGAGACAAGAGAAACAAGCAGTATGGTGTCATTTTCACTTGCTTAAACACATGCGCTGTACACATGGAACTAGCAACTGATCTATCGACAATGGACGTTCCATAAGTACTAAGAAGATTCTTTACAATCAGAGGTCAACCTGCGTTGATGCTAAGCCATAATTGTACACAGTTTGTAGGGGCAGAGCGAGAGCTAAAGAAACTGCTAAGAGGCCTAGATGATACCTAGTTAAAGGAGTTTTTTGCAGTAAAGGGAACCATGTAGATGTTCATTATGCCCGGTGCGCCACAGCAAAACGGATGTGTCGAAGCTTTTGTAAATTCATGAAAGAGAGCATTGAAGGTGGTAATAGGAGAGCAACTTTTGATGCCATTTGAGCTCTCTACTTGTCTTCTAAAAACAGCAAATCTAGTAAACCAGCGCTCTATTGGTAGGATACCAAATGATCCAGATGATGGTGCCTATTTGTGTTCAAATGAAATCCTACTTGGAGGAGCAACATTGGAGGTACCACAAGGGCCATTCAAAGACACAGCAATTCCGTACCATCGAGGGGAGTTTGTTCAGAAAATAGTGAAATCATCCTGGAAGAGATGGCAGCGTGATGTCTTTCCAGCCTTAGTTCAAACCAAGGGATGGCATGCAGCACAAAGAAATGTGTGCCAAGAAGACATCGTGATAGTCCAGACAGAGAATTCAAAAAGAGGAAAATGGACAATTGGCCGTGTACTTAAAGTACTCCCTAGAGCAGAGGGCAAAGTGCACCGTGTAAAGATGAAAACATCTGCAGGTATGTACCATCGTCCTATTACAAAGATAGCTGTCATTCACCCAGTAGACGGATATGAAGGTTAGTGCAAAAAGGAGAAAAGGACTGTGCCCTGTTGGGGCAGAGGATGTCTTCTTGAAATTACAGACTTTACCCATAAGTGTTTTGTTGTCTTCTATTTACTGTAGTATGAATATCGGGTTTCTATTTAGGTTATCTTTCCTTATATCAAAAGTTCCCTTGTTCTGTTGTTTAAACCTCTATAAAATCAAGTCAGGTCCCAAATAAATGGAAAATTGTCAGGATTACACCTATTTTTATGGAGGGTGACAGGGCATGCAAAGAAAATTACCGGCCTAGTTCTGTTCTCCCAGTGGTTGCCAGGCTATTTGAGAACTAATTTTTTATCAGCTTTATAACTACCTTAGTAAAATCAATCTAATACATTGGGGCCAATCTGTCTATAGAAAGCTCCATTCTACAGTCACCAGTTTAATAAATAACACCGATAAGTGGTATCGGGGAATGGATAATGGCTGCATCTCTGGGACAGTTGTCATAGATCTTAAGAAAGCACTTGACAGATTGGATCATGCCATACTATGTCATAAATTAGAGCACTATGACCTTCAACTGAATGAGTTGTAGAGTTGGAGGCCATGAATCTAATATTAGCAACATTGATGTGGGTGTTCCACAAGGGTCTTGCTTAGGGCCACTGTTGTTTTCAATTTACATAAATGACCTTCATCAAGTTGTTAAGGGCTACACTGTCTCCATGTACGCTGATGATGCAAGCCTTACCGTTCAATATCAGGATAGTTCTCGACTTACTGAAACCAAAAATGATAATCTCTAAAGCCTAGGTTTATGGATGCCAAGGAAATAAGCTATCGTTATGTATAAGAAGAAAAGAGCTTGATGTTGTGCAAAAAGTTAAATTCTTAGGAGTACAAGTAGATAATGGTCTTGACTGGAAGGAGCAAATCAAAGCAATCTCTTCTAAGGTATCAAAGGCGCTGGGGCTTTTAAAGCACGCCAAGAAATTCCTTCCAGAATCTTCTTTAAGATCACTATACCTAAGCATAATTGCACCACACTTTCGCTATTGCTGCTCTGTGAGGGGATGCAGCTCGGGTACACTTTAACAGCTGCAAAAACTGCAAAATAGAGCTGCTAGAATACTGACAAACAGTGATTTTGATGCCCCTAGTAGCCCACGTATAAAGAATTTAGGGTGGATGAGTATAGCTGATTTGATCTTTTTCGAATCGAAGAAGTTGGTCTTCAAGTCTTTAAATAATCAGGTCTTCAAGTCTTTAAATAATCAGGCTCCTGAATATATATGCAGCCTCTTTCAAAGAAACTCAGATTGCAGCTCACGAGACTTGAGAATGCAACGGATCTGAGGCTTCCAATAAACACTTCTTCGAATGGTCAAACAAGCTTTTCTTACCGAGGAGTCATATCATGGAATAATCTTGCAATTGAAGTTAAACAGGCGCCCTCCCTTTCAGTTTTTGTGTAAAGGCTTCTTTAGATAAAAAACATTAACTTGGATTTTAGCCTTTTCTTTTATTTTAGTAATAGGCTTTTATGGTTTTAATATGCTTAACTTTACCTTTTCAATTGTTTTTCCAGTTATTGTAAGTAGCTAAGTGGAGGGCCCCTTAAAAATCAGCTTTATTGCTGAAGGGTGACCCTCCTTAAAGATATTAAATGAAATGAACTTAAATGAAATGAAAGGCATAGGGTTTATAGACAGTGGAAGTAGGATTTTAAGGCAGTTCTATTGTTCCCTAAGTAAGAAATGCGCCCATGCAGATAATACAAATCTTCGTTTAGGCTAGGTCAAATGCAAGCTTTGAATATCGCTAACCAGAGAAGTACCAGATTACAAATTACCAGGCATAAAAATAAGCTTAAAGATATAGATATTGCCATAGAATTAGGTAGAAGTTCTATGTATCCAATAGCTATTTTGCATATCATTTATTTAACAATTCATAGACGTGCTAGTTTTACTTTAGCTGAAAGTATGTTATTATGTATGTTATTATCTTATAATTGCAAATTGAATAAAATAATTCATTGTATGCATACATGATTTAAATAATTCATTATATATCCGATTTGACAATCCATATATAATCAAGCTTCTGGAAATCTTATTCTTATCAGTCCAATAGTTCTGCTGGGGGGCAAAGCTATGCAAATTGTTCATTTGGGGGCAATTACCCGTGCCCACCCGATAGATACGTGCCTGGTCAGGGACGTAACACTTATACTTTTATTTAAAAAATGGATATTCCCCTGTGATAGTTACAGCTATACTTTAATAATAAATTGAAAAGAATATCATTCCAGCAGTAGTCAACGTTGAATAAAACTCTCAATTAATTGACACCAAGTCGCGTTTATGCCAAGTGTAATGCACGGTGAAGATGAATTCGCCGATTTGCTAGAAGCTCCACTGAAAATGGAGGCACACAAGCCTACTATTGCATTTCACAACACATGAATATTGTGGAAGAGGACAGGGCGAAGGATGGGGGTCTGGGGGCTTGCTCCCAGAAAAGTTTTTCAGAGCAACACCCTCTAGAACGTCGAAAAACACCCTTTTGGAACATGGGATGAAAGCTGCTATCACCATAGCTATTTGTTCCCAGAGCAAAACTAATCCTTGTAACTTGAAAACCAAATGCAAAAAAGTTACGATGACCCTTGTTTTTGCTGTCGTATAGTCCAACGGTAGAAACAAGGTCTCATACCTGTACGCCGAAAGAAAGATTGTCTACCCTAAAATGTGCAATGAAATTCATATGCGACAAGGCATTATTACCATGAGAAGAGATTCAATTGCCCTGCAAGTTGAGCGTTTTTCTCTCTTGAGGAAGGGATGGTTTCATACCAATTGCGCTCCTGAAGAAGGCTGTAAAGTAGCTCCTTTGGAAAAAAGATGGCTTAGAGTTACGACAAAGTTGAACATAAAGGAAGCCATTAGAAGAACTTCTCTTTATAAAAAGATGGTGATGTTTATTATTTTAGGAACATGCGACGAGAATCTCATAGCCATCTCATTTTTTCTCCTGAATCTGTGTTTCTTTGGAATAATTAGGGGGGCTCGAGCCTCACAAAATAAGAAAAAATAACTAGGGGAGTGAGCCTCCCGAGCCCTCCATGCCTATACCCCTGGCTTTTTCCAGCAATCATGACTATAATCCTCTTTTCCAACCAAAGTTTGCTTACTACAATAGCCTGTTTGATTTATGATATTTGCGGTTGAAAAGTACGCTATTAGAGTTAAAAGAGAACGTTTTTTATTCCCTTGCTCTCCTCTGCCCCCATTTGTTCTGCTTTCAGCGTTGACAAACAACAGCAAACAGAAAAGGTTAGCATAGCTTCTTTCTCGTTCTTATTCTTTAAACTTCAACAAAACCAGGATGAGGAACCAGTTTTTTCTACTCAGCATAAATAACCATGATGAAAATATGTTCTACTTTCCAAAAGGGCGTTTTCCTGCCTTTTAGAGGGCGCTACCCAAACAATTTTCTATTGGGGGCAACCCCCAAACCCCCAGCTTTTTTCTCCCTGTTCCCTTATACCTAATACACCTTTACAGGGCTGCAGCCTCCCAATACTTTTGTCCCAGTTATCCAACTCACCAAGTCACTAGAATTGTCCAGCCCCATTTTTGGAGCCACAAAGGATTTCATAGCCACTCAAATGAAAATTTCTCAAAACATGTTGCAAGAGCTAGACCCTACTGAAAAGAATCTGAGTCAAAAAACACTCACCAAGGGAGTGTCTATCGAATGTTTACAGACAACACTATGGGTGTGGCAGATGCAACCATTTAACGAGCTATATAAGAAAAGCAATATATCAGAATACGTACAATAGACTGGGGTGGGACGTCTACCTTGTGTGTAAAGCCATTTGTAAGCTACAATGCCATTTCCATGCTCAATTGGGGATCGATTGCTTCATAGATAGGTTTGTTTTGAATTTAGCAAAAGCTTCTCCTCACACTATTGCCCCCGTCATCAACCCGGAAGAGGCTAATATACCAAGTTTCGTGGACGTAAGAACAAATTGGATATAAAGCCAGTGTGTAATCTAATACTTTCAACCTTAATGACGTGCTAAAGAACGAAGAACCATGCGTGCTCTAGTAATACTGCTGGTACTGTGGTAAGCTGTGTTTTAGTGTTCTATACATTTTCTTTCGAGCTACTTTTTTTGAAATAATTTTATTTTTATAAGAGAAGTATTTTTTACGACCACGAACATGAATTTTGACGGAAAATTTAGAATGTGCCATAGTTGTTAGCTTTTAAAATACATTAATTAAGCTTGGAAAGTTTCGCAAAAAGAGAATTTCGGAATGAGAATTTCACAATGGCAGATGCAAAAAATCTAGTGAGCTATATAAGAGAAGCAATACATATTCCTTTTTAAGGTTTTTTTCGCCCTGTACAGAAACTTTCTAAACTTTTTCACAATTCCAGTATCAAGACTTTCTTAGCAAAAATTTTCCTAGTTCTAATGTTTTGCGCATGCACATTAATGAAAAGTGAAAAAGCTCCTCCAAGTACACTTGAAATGATGATAAATCTTAGTAAATAACAGAATTTAAACTGTTAGAAAGTATCCAACATAACATACGTGACATTTTGTACACAGATAAATCTAATTTTTATTACATAAACACTAACAAATTTTCTTAAGTCTCAAAATTCAGTACTGAACTCTCTTAACTATTTGAGCAGATGAGTACTACTTTCGCAAAAACCACTTTCTTATAAAATGTCAGAATACAACAGGAGCAGATCCAGCAGAACTTGTGACTGCTACACGACGGTTTGGTCGTAAAAGGATGTGATCAAAGAAGTGGGAGAGAGAAGGAAGTGAGGCAGTGGAGATCTAGAAGTTTCTTTGAAGATAGATAAGCAGGTTGCAGGATTGGTACTAAAGCATTGCTAAATCATTGAAGAATGAAGCATAAATTTAATTTTTGCTTTGGTTCAAGTGCATGAAATTTATAACCATTATACTTTATGATCTTCACACCGGAATGTTCTTTCTTCTTAGAAGGAAACTGGGCAACTAGTAAATAATTCAGAAATGTTTATTTAATAATAAATTTCGTTTGCGAAATGCCCTTTTTGCAAGTTATTAATGTAGTTCATTTTGCAAATCATGTCGTTCTTTAATGTCAACCTTCGAGGGAAATGCGAAGCTGTGAAATATGCTCCCCCTCGAATAAGTCCTCCCCTTTTAACAAACCCCTCAAAAATTTATTTTTGGAAGTATGCCGCCGGGGGCTTGAATTAGGGTTTATTGTATTATGACAACGTTGGTGCTCAGTATGCACATGCAGTCGTCTCGTAGCCCCAAGCGAAGCAGCAGCTCATCCACAAGTATTAAATACAAGAGAAAAGTTCTTTTCTGCCATCGAATGTTTAAAATAGTCTATAGAGCTGTTAAAAGTCATTTCCTCAATGGTCTTCACAATATCACTGAAAGAGCACGTACAAATTAGAGACAGACCCCTTTCCCAGGGCCTCATTCCCGATTACCGTGTATTGTACGCCTACCAAAGATCGCCGCACTTTATGCTCAAATTTTTCATTGCCACACAAACGTCTGATTCTACCGCACAATGTATTTTTGCTGCCTTACCATTGTAAGTTATGCAGCACAAAGGACTCAACAATAAAATCCGTTTGCCGCACAATAAAAAATACAGGTTGAGGAAGGGCGTAAGCAGCGCCACATATAAGTGGCGTGCACATGCATTCAGGGGCACCCTCACAAGCACAAAAGGGACTTTTGTAAGCTGAAAAGGGGCACTTTGCAAAAGATTTGAGAAAGTGAGGGGCATGTGCCCCATTGTGCCCCCGGTTCCTGCGTCCATGACGTTGAGAAATTCTGACTGCGCTATGTCAGGGGCATTTCACTACCCAAAATACACTCTCTTTTTTATAAGAATAAAGTCTATAAGAATATTGAGGCTCAAAATTGCTAAAAATTTAAGAATAATTTAAGAATATTGCCAGGCTCAACCTTCATCAAAACTAAAATATTTTGTTAATCGAATCAAATTTAATTAAGTTTCCTCCCAAAACAAAACATTTGTCACTTTGACGCAATATATATATATATATATATATATATATATATATATATATATATATATATATATATATATATATATATATGTTT
>WIPJ01015131.1:701602-732646 GCA_018155075.1 Cassiopea andromeda | reverse complement strand
CAGCGGGGGCAGCGGGGGCAGCGGAGGCAGCGGAGGCAGCGGATGAAGTGGGGGCAGTGGGGGCAGCGGGGGCAGCAGGTGCCCTCGTGAAAGTTTTTGTTAGTCATATAGTGCAATAGAAATTGTATTGAAAAGGAGATCAACACAATCATTTTCATCTTTGATCTAAAGGTTGTAGGCAATTCTTAACCAACCACCTATTTATTAGATTTTATCAATGCTACAATTTTGCCTCCTAAACTGTTACAGTACGGTGATACACTGAAATCACAAATGTGGAGCCAGCTAGTAGTGGAAAGGAAATCCTATTTGAAATAGTTTTCAAGGAGCAAGCACCATTCAACACAGTTTCAGAATGATGAGTCAAGCTTATGATTATTGAGCAAGCAACAGCTAAAACTATGGTTTTAGAAATTTAAAATATGGTCTTAGAAGTCTGTTGCTATGAGTCAGCTCCTAAGATAATAGAATGTTAATACAGGCCTGCAGATACTGGGAGAGCAGGGCAGGGGGGCATTACTTCCCCAATAATTCACCGAGGTTGTACCTAGAGGTGTTGCAAGCTGCAGCAAAATGAAAAATTGACGTAGCCTTGTATTTCTTTGTTCTAAATCTTCAAAGTTTGATAAAATCAGGCTGAAGGATTAGTTCTGTCTCAGCATGAAAATCAAGGATGAAAGAAAGCACATTTTATTTTGCAAAAGGTCGTTTTCCGATGTTTTAGAGGAGGTTACCTCAAAATTATTTCCTGGGGGCAAGTCCCCAGGCCCCCTTTTTGACAGCGTAGCTGTAGCAGGAACAGCTGCCTCAAACTTTTGGATCAGTTGGGTCTGATTTGGACTTCCACATCTGGCTCCATCTCCAATCCCTTTCAGCTCTCTACGGGCCTGCCTTACTGGATTGAAGTTTGAACGAAAGGTAACTACAGTTAATGAAGAAGCTTGGGTAAGCTATCTACATAATGTTTGCAAAAAGTAGGCACTGCTTTCTTCCTGTAAATTAAATCATTATCAAACCAGCAGACATACATAGCAGACACTTGAAATGCATACACTATATTGGTATAATGCTTTCATTAGCAGCTCTAAAGCCCATTTTTCTGAATTCTGGAGGTATAGCACAAATTGCACGTTCTGTAAATCTTTTCAACATTTAGTAATATACCTCTCATATTTCTTTACACTTTTTCCAAAATGCAATCCAAAAAGAACGTTTTTCACCCACCTCAGAAACCTAGTTTTGAAAATTTTCTTAGGGCCCAACCATGGTGGGCTCTAGAATAGGAGCTAAATATGGTAGGATGTCCAAAACATTGACAGTTTTTAGTAATCATGTTTGCAGAAGAGACTTCTAAATTTCATGATAAGCTCCCGAACTTAAAAATAGTCAGGAAACATTGCTTAGAAAATCGGAGTGAATAATGATTGGTAGCAACAGAGACAGCCTACTAAACCGCTGCAATCGTGTTTTGAGAAGATTTAATTTTCAAAGTCCCCTTTTTGGGGGCCTGCCCCCGTCGCTCAGAATTGCTTCCGGAGCCCCTGAGTATGCCCCTAAATAACCATTTGTCTTACGTTTACAGAGAGAAAATGGGGTCTGGGGGGCTTACTCCCAGGATATTTTTCGACGTAGCGCCCTCTAGGACATCGGAAAATGCCCTTTTTTGGAAAAGAATGTAGGAGCGTCCATCACCGGTCTTCGTGATAAGATGGAGAAAATGGTCCCTGCACCTAGTTTCATTGAAATTTAAAGATTCGAAAGGAAAAGCCTACGCAGACTTTCTTTTTGTTGTTACTTTTATGTACTCCGGTGGTAGAAGCAAAACAATCTCATGACAATAAAACAATGAAAAGACATTCCTTACTACAGACATCTGACAAGCTACACGGAATATACTAAGGAGGAGAAATGTCCTATCCCTAAGAAAAGGTTGCCATCTACACAACATAGATGACAAAGTTGATATCCTAGCTGATATGTTTGTAATGATGGTGAAGCAAATTATCTTGCTTAATACACAGTAGGGTTGGTTGGGACCGGACTGGATAGATTCTGTATCCGGTCATCATTCCTTAAATATTCCTACCTATAACATAGATTCACTATAGGTCTTTCTGCCACATAGCAATGTGCCAGAAGAACTGCAACTGGTTTTGCGTGAGATGAACAGATATTCAGTACTTACGGAGCCAGAACGGGAGCGGGTCGGATCGGGTTTTGAAATTGTTGCAAGAAGGGTGTGACACCCCCATACCCAGTCATTTGCACCTCCGAGTGGCAATTTCTTAAGAAAAAGTAGGGCAGAGACGCTAAATTTGCCAAGAATTTTAGAAGCAGCTGAAAATTTGTTGAGTAGACGTGTTTTTATAGGAAAAATGTATATTTAAATTGAGTTTCTGACAAACGTGGTTTATATTTTTAAAAAAATGTATTTAGCTTGGTCCACTACTGTTTCCGAGAACTTGCCGACCCGATAGCTCCTGGCGGGCACTTTGCCCCCTTGCCCCCCAAATAGCCGCTGATACCCTGCACCTAGTAGCATTATTGAAAACTAGAAAGTAACAAAACAGTTGTATTCTGCAGTTTAAGTGTAGTAACCCTTCCTCTAATTTTCATAAAGTAACAGTAGTGCACACTTGTATTTAGGTGTTATTTTCTCTTTCAGATCTCTAGAGTCTCTGTTTTGGTAAGGTTTTCAGTATCAAATCAATATGTTTTAATTATTGCATTATGTATGCTGTAGTTTTGTGTTGTTCTGAGAGCAAGGATTGTCATTTAAAAAGAGGCTAGTGAAGATTTTTTGCTCTAGTTGGTATTTCTATTATTTGGTATATGTATTTTTCTGTTATTTGTGCATAGTTTGAGATTTTTCCATTTTAGAACCCCCAAAATACCCTTATGAGGCAATGGAGAAACGTGAAACTACATAATGGTAAGTTTTGTTTTTCAGTGCATTTGCTTTTTGCTGAAAAGTAGCTTTTGGATAATTCCTATTGTGGGAGTTATATGAAAGTAAATGCTAAGTAAACCTTCACAAAATAACAAAAGTAAATCCCCATAGTACTGAATGCGGAAAATGCCCTCGACCTTATGTGACCTGCATGCGCAATACTGCTGAGATGCCGCTGGCCCGAACAATTTTTTTCCCATCAAGCTCACAATGGCTCAGGCTGATGAATTTGAACTCATGCTACTTTTGTTCGCGAGCTTTTTCTCCCCGCTTAATATTCAGTCAGATTGCAGGAAACTGTAGACACTATGAGCTTATTGAATATCCTGATGGCTAAAAACGAAGATGTATTTTTGGGCGAACTAAGAAAATGGGGATATATATCAAATAGTTGTCAACTGTTATAACAGTTAGTGGAACTACAAAGTCAAGACTATCTACAGTAGCACATGAGATGAATTCATCACTATCCTATGTAGATCTTTGTGTTGAGTAGGTACTCGATAGAGTAATGTTTACTCCATTGAGCACGCTTATGGCATAGAAACTGAAACAGAGCAAAACGTACTGCTTCTGATTCTGGAACAGCACCGATTTTCTATTTTCTACGGCAATACTGCTGTGTCAGGGCATTCCTCCAATACGTCGGTGAGATAAAAGCACAAGAGCATTCTCCGCTAGGGGTGGAATCCCATAGACAGCTACCTTAAAACTGCATCATACGAACTTAGCAACCATAGCTGTAAGCCTGACAAGAGTGGAAAATGAAGAATAAATTCAATTGAGTTGCACCCCTAGCTTAACTTAAGTGCAGTGGCGTAACCGACATAGGTTGACGTTAGGACAACTCCTAAGGCCCCAAGCATTTGAGGTCCTGAAGGGCACCCAGAGGCGTTCAAGAGATAAATCTTTGTGCTGCTTAGAGGAAAGATTAGACAGGGGTACTGAATTCTTAATAGCCCCGAATATCTCTGTTACGTCACTGCTTAAGTGTTCTATGGGATACAGTATTGGCAAATACAGTTGTATGGAAAGCCTTTGTAAATTAATTTGTTCAATGACTGTATACAAATATTAGCTTGAGATAGAGAAGCTTCTGACTTGTTATATTTTAAGTGGTAACTTGCATTAACTAGTTGTGGAATGTCATATTACTTTAGTTAGGCAACATAAAAGCAACTGCTTATATGACGTAGCAATAATGAAAATGAACCCTATAAGGCTAGTCCAGTACAACAGAACGAACAATAACAACAACAACAACAAATATGGCAGCAAATTCGCAAAACCACACGCAATGGCGTAGTTTGTGTCGCCTTATTTTCCTACATGAGACTGTATGGAAAAAGTTTTGGAAAAGAGAGTGATTAGGTATCACTAGTTTGTCATATCATAGTCCTTGAACTGTGCAGGTAGACCCTTCTCGTGGTGGGTATGAGTGCTTGGGCAGGGCGGTTGAGCACCTTCAGCGTCAACTGCTGGTGAACTATCATTGTGTCCATCCAAGGGCATGGGAGGTTAGATAAGAGGAACAGACGGGGATGCCACTGACTGAGAATGCTGTAAAGGGTACATATGGAGGGGGCTGGGTAAGCAAGTGTGCAGTTGGGTATTGAGGGGTCCAGTCGGCACATTGGGGGTTACAGGGAATGAAGGATTTGTTACCTTTCTCATTAGAATCTGCATAATGCAAGCTGGTGGGCAGGGATGCTGGCTCTGGTATGTAGCACAGCTGATCCCGGTGAAAATGGTAAGCATTGTTCCTTAATTGGTCGCCAGCAAAATTTTTGAGGTGGTACCAAGGACGGCCTTGGAAGATAGCGAGGTAGCGAGGCGTTGAATGAACATTGTTGTGTTCAGATTCTATATATATACGATGGCACCTTCAGGGATATTGGCAGGAATGGGTGGTTTGGGGTGATTTCTGGTTGTGGAATGCATTGTTGAGATGACAAACATTGGAATTGTAATTGGGAATTGAGGCGAGATAGGGCTACTGCAAGATGTGACTCGGAAATGGTGGAACAGTCTCTATTGAGCTTGAGTAACTCAACCTTTACCTCTTGGATTGCCTTGGAGGAGGATCACTCATTGTAACAGGTGGAAGGGCCTCGCTCATCTTTCACAAAGAGAGACAGGATCAGCAAGAGTAACTAAGGTTGCGCAACCTATTGGCTCTAGCTCACCGTTACATAATGAGGCATCAAGGTCAAGAGCAAAGAAAAAGCAGGTAAAGATTTATTTGTAGGATGGGCAAGTTTCACATAATGGGTTCTAAGCAAGCCAGACAAGACAAAACATGGGACAGCAATCTATTCCTGCAAGGGCAAAAATGGCGCTGTGTGAGAACAGTTATTAGGCCCCCTTGGATATGGTGCAGTGCTGAAGGTACTGGTTAGTATCTTGTATGTTAGTAAGCTTCCAAGAAGGAAAAGTGTCCTGCTTTTGGTGGGTATGACACTGATACAGGTTATGGGAATTTGACTGTAATGAAACGAAGCCATTCTGCTGGCAACAGTCATTTTGCAGGTGCTACTGGTGACGTCAGCAATAGTAAATTTCTAGAGAAAAGCAGTCTGTAAGTTATTGACAAAGGAGCACACCTGGCAGGGTGTGTCAAAGCACCCTGCAGTATCAGAGTAGGCAAAATCAGAAGAAATGTTAGAAGACAGAGCAATATGTTGGAGTTGCACGTTTAAGTCGCTCACAGTGGACATGGATGTTGTGAGGTGGCTGCTATGAGAACAATTGCTTTTGCGGAAACAGTTGTACGCTTGAGCACATGGTTTGCTGTATGTGAAAGTGTACATTGGGTGAAGGAAGTCAATTCTATATGATGCATAGAACGTCAATTTTGCATGGAATCTACAAGACCTTGCATTCCTTGAACTTGGCACAGAAGTAGCCTGCTACTTGCAAAGAGCTATTGCATTGGACATACAGGGTGGAGTCTATCTTTGGTTATGTAACAGCACCATCAATCACAAGCCAAGAATGGTCACTTGGTCTGTGAATGGTAATGACCTATAGACATGAAAGTTTTGTTGAGAGCCCTGCAACGTGTCTTTCAGCTCTGTTGACCACTCAATGAAAACCCCAAGATAGGAGCAGAAGTATCTGATTTTTTCTGGGAGCATGCAGCTGGCTGGGTTAGATATCTGATGCAAGGATGCCAAAAGCTTGCCCTAAAACCATTTCAAACTAAGCATGGAGGCTATTTTAGAAGCAATGCAAGTCTTTCTGGTCAATAGGATTAAATCATTGTGAGCCAGGGCGGTAGGAATATCGCCTCTGCAGTAGAATTCATTGGTCACTTTGACCACCTATCTTTCTTCTATAAGATAATCCAGTACCTGCAACATTAGTTCCTCTGAAGCTGTCTCTGTTCCAATACCCATAGTGGACCTTGTGTAAGTCAAAACTCCTCAAAAGGGTGTAGCTGTTCCACAATGTTTCATAAAGGCTCTTGCAAGGGGTATTTGGTAGAAGGCCTGTGTGACGTCTTTCTTCATAAGATATCGCCACTGTCCGATAGACTGCAAGGTAATATCAATATCTGGAATAATTGCTGATTGGGGCTTGGAATTCTGAGCTACTTTTCCAAATGAGGTGACAAGACGACATCCTCCAAAATGTTTCTTGATGAGAAAAAGCAGGTTCCCATTTTTTCAATGGTAGTACACTTTTTGTTGTGTACCAAATCATGCATGCGTTAATTCATGCCTTTCCACACATGGTCTAGGTATTTATTTCTCATGTTTTTGGGAGTCATGTCTGCAAGTTTATTTTAAAGTTTCTTTTTATTTAAGAGAAAATAGACATATTAGACATGCTTGCAGACAATTACGATTATTATAGCCACAGAATATGGATTAGAACTGTGCCATTTGTATGATTTTAGGGGTTGCAAACTTAAAGCTGAAGTTTTCAATTAAGCCTGTACTTGGAAAATGGAAAATTCTGTCCCAGATAAGTGTGAGTATATTTATACAAGGGCTTTAATGTACAAAAATGTTTAATGATATAGATTAGATCATAATATAACTTAATATTAGCTGTTACTTGCAGTTTTAATCTCACTTTTTGAAAAGCTGATTAGATTTTAGCTGTACTATCTTGTGTCTGGATTGTGTAGTATTGCAAGAGTAATTTCTAGTAGCTGCCTGCATCCTAATTATTCTTTCTCTCTTCTTAGGGACTCTCAAAGACAGTAGAGGTGAAAGTGGAAAAGTATGGTGAGTCTCTCGATGTTATGAATCATTTTCAACAGATCTTTGTAGCATTTCAGGTATTGAGCAGGCCTCACTAAAAGTACTTTGTGAGTGTAAATTTAAAAAAAAATTGCCTGCTTAAAATATGAAATATAATCAATGTTCAGATCAGTGGCATTTTTTCAAGAAAATTTGTGGGGCAAAAGTGCTGAATTTGCGGCGTATTTTAGAGGTAGCCAAGAATATGCTAATTACAAGAGTTTTACTTAAAAAACATTTATAAGACCATAGAGACTCAGGAAAAGAAGTAGCGAAATTTTGTTAAATACGTTTATTTAGTGTTTGGTACAATAAGTTTGCCAATATTTTGCTAATTTGATGGCACCTTAAGGGCACAATCTTTGCCAAAAGTCTTTGAACACTCAGAAACGACTTCTGTTGATGAATGAATAGTATCTACCTTTTCCCCTTGAAAAATTTGTTGCCGCATACAGGGTTGAAAGACACAAAAATAGTCGCTATGCTTGGAACATTGTCTCTGGCAAATACACGCTTAATTCAACATTATTTTAAGGGGGGGGGGAAAGGATTTCAATCGTTCGACATAAACAAAAACATTATTGTTTTAAAATTATGTGCAGTGCTTGCGTGGTGTTCTAAGAACGTTTGGCAGAGATTGCACTGTACCCCCTCCTCCCCCCAAAATAACCGCTACTGTGCATTAGCGTGGTGGGCTGTGTTTTGCTATGGGATTGAGCTAGTTTAGCCGTCCCCTTTTAGATGGCGGCTAAACAGACTCAGTAGTGACTAGGAATTAAAAAGATTGAGAGGCTATGTATGTTCAGAATGCAGGACTATAGTTGTATAAGGCCTAAGATTTCGAGGCAATGGTAGTTACCCACAACGTTTGATGAATTAGAAATTATCCCATACACATCATCTACTCAAGGGCCAACCATGGCTGGGCCCAGAAGAAATTTTCAAATTTGAGGTTTCCAGATACCGCAGCTATGAAGACGAAAGCGCTGATGTTAGTCTGCCCCTGCCGCCCCTATGCTTTTAGTGACCTTGGGAGTCCAGCATGAACCCAAAAGAAATGCTATCTACTTCTGATAGCCATAATAATATTGGTGGGGGTGAAGACTGGGAAGAAGGTAAAGAAAAATTCAGGTGAGGTACACAACTCCGATTTGCCGACAACCAGACTACTTTCAAGTCCAATTTGCAGACAAATAGAAGATTCCTTGAGTTTTGTTAGCAATACAACGCTGAAAAGCACTATTGATCGTCGGCAAATGTGCAGACAAGCAAAACATTGGGGGTGAGGCACCCCTCCGCAACCCGTATAGTTACGCCCATGGGTGAAAAAGGTACATTCAACAGTGATTTTCAATGCAAATCAGGATTGTGCTATGCAAAAAAAACTAGTACTCTCTATTGTATGACTACAACTACTGTCAGTTGAGAAGTAAGTTTGCGCCTCTCAAGCACATTGGCCCCCCTCCAAAACTCTAGCTTGGAAGGGAGCCGCAGCTCCCGGCCCCCTGCCACCACAACACTGCTACTCTTTCAGATGCAGATTTGGTATAGAATACCCGCAGAATTTGAAGTGTGACATTTTGTGTCTGCGAGCTGCACTTGTGCTTGTGCACCTTAATGAGCACTGGCTTTGAGCAGCTATATTGTATATTGAAGATTTCTTTGCTCATTCCAGTTTTGCCAAAATTTCATGTGAGAATAAAACCACCATCCTACATTGCTCTTGGGCAGTCAAAGGTTTTTGGTGATATCTGTGCAAAGTAAGTATAGATAATCTATAAAGCCTTTTGAACAAGTGGAGGCTTCCAAGCTAATTTCTAGAAAAGAAGTTGAAGACTTATGAAAAATCAATAAACTATCTTTGCAATTCTTTATGGCTTTCACCTTTCATGTTTCTCACTGTGGCTCTCCTACTGACATTTAAAATGCATAGTTATAACTTGGTATTACAGTAGAATCCCGTTAACTCGGACCCTGATTAACTCGGACATCCGTTTAGTTGTTCCGATTTCTTGTCCCCTTTGGATTTGAAGACCATTATCGAGAATTCGGGTATCTTGGACATTTGCTAAGTGAGAGGAAGTTGCTGTCCCTGAGGGTCCGATTTAACGAGATTGTACTGTACTCATTTCATAATTCAAAACCCACATTAAGCTAGTTTATACATAATATTGCAATGTTTGTCAAAGGTATTCATATGGGAAAGATGTCAATGGTTTCATGACAGCAAAAATTTGTGCTTTGTTCCCTGAGCGTGAAGGATGGGATATGCCAGTAACTCACTGCCAAGCAATTTTGAAAAGGGTACACTTTAGAATTTTGTATGAAATTACTTTTGTAGTATATGCGCTTCGTGAATAAGATGGTGTGATAGTTTTCTGAATTTTTTGGAAGCAGGCCTTGAAACGAGAGACGCGCGATCGAACGCGAGTGCTGCTTATGCAATAAGCGAAAAGATTTTAGCCTCGATCTTCCTTGAATATCTGTCAAACAAAAATTTAACATTATTTCTTTCTCTAACTTGAAATCAGAAGTTCATATATATAGAGGCATATCACTGTAAAAATTGGTAGAGTGAGTTTCAAGTTGTGGCACGTTGAATCTTGTAACTAGACTGCTCAAGAAATCATTACAAGTAGCATTGATAATTGTGTACCACCTTAACGACAAGATCACGGTGCCACCTCAACGGCTCAGAATCCATTTCATTTCGTCAAAGCTTTATTTTGATCAAACCAATAAGCTGATCAGTGATCTATTTTTGCTGCATTTGTTTGGCAAATGGCAGAATGGTGAAGGCCAAATACCTTACGAAGCTTATCGGCATTATATTGTATTTCTCCTCAACTACACATATGAACATGCCTATTCTCAGACATTGGTAAAGCTAAAACCAGAACTGGAATAGCGCTACCGGGGTATTTGGGGTGACTGAAGCCCCCAAAATTAAACTCTGCTCTCCTGCCGACATCTAACTTTTTGAAGATTTCTATGCACTGTCGACAACTTGCTCATAGTATCTGAGCCCCCCAAAATTCTCCCTTGCTACCACCCACTAATGAAACAGAGACGCAAGAAAGGAAGAATAAAACGTTAGTGTGCTGGGAGGTTATCTTCTAGCGACAATTTTCTGATTGAAGAAAATAGCTCTCTTCACACCTCAAACTGGTGTCCCCTCTGACATCAAGAAGAGTGCCAAAAATATCACTTTGTTGCCTTTTCAAGTGCTCTAAAGGGAGTACATGCTATTAACCACCAGTCAGTACGCCACTGTTGAAACAATGCAGGAGCTTAATCAAATACTTCAATAAATTGACGAGCTTCATCAATAAAGTACATATCGTTTGCTCATTTCAAGGCCCGGTTGGAAGTTGACTGATACCTGCTATCCTAGAGAACCTTTTTATTGAAATATGGCACTAATTTCTAGTGTTTATGGATGCTATCTTGTGACATAGCAAGAAAATGATATATTTGTATATTATCATAGTTAGGTGCTGGTATTAGATGATATTATGAATATAAGTTTGCAACATATTAATGCTTGCTTATTCTTCCCCTTGAGTTGCTATATACATTTCTATTGAGAGATCACTTCTATTGTGTAGGTCATGAAGCAGTATTTTTTATTTTGTAGATTTATGGATGTGCCCAGTTGGAAATTGACCTGCATTCTTATCATGTTTATAACTATAGTGGTTCTGGTACCATACAGTTCAAAATTGAAGCATCTGTGACAGAGATGGCTACTGGAATAAGTTTAAATGCAACCAGTGTCACAATACCTATAGAAGAAACAGATGCTGAACTCTCATTTTCTGGTACTTCAGATACCTTTAAACCAGAACTTCCATTTGAAGCCGTGGTAGGTGAATTTGATGTGCCATAGAAACAGGCCTATAAGCTATCCTCCCTTTTAGACTGCACCCAAACTTTGTAGCACGAAAAATCGGAAAAATTAGTTTTGAAGTTTTTCCATGTTGTAAAACTCTGCTGTACTTAAATTGATTTTCTGCAGGATCTGTTGGATAGGCCCTGTCGTAGGAAAAGCCTGCTTGAATGCAACAAGCGTACCGAAATTCCTTGGTCTTACACCTGTCCACAAAAATGGTTTACAATCAGTCCAGACCTCTCCTTTTTCTTAATTGTTTGTCATCAACATTACATTGTTCTCCTTTAGCACGATTCGTATTTTTCTTTGCAAATAAAACTACCCCAAGTTCAAGCCAAGCTGTACATAAAGTACAGAAGAATTTTGTGATGATAGTTGAAGTTGAAAATTGGAAGTTACGCAGTGTTTGCTGAAAACAGTGTCAAATGTTAACACATGAATGGTTATCTATGGCGATAGTGACTTGTGTTTCAATTGTTGATGACGGTAGCAAACCACACTTTACTGAGTGACGACTTAAATTTTTCCCAAAGAATGATGCACTCCGCATGTATGCCGCATCCCTAATATTCAAAACTGAAAATAGAAAGGTTTGGTCCATATGCCGGTTTTACGGCATTCTTTACTCGCACAGTCATTCCATATATGATTATCTTTTGAACTTCTTTTTCTTTTCATTAGGGTGTACTTCAGGTTGTTAAGACAGCAATGTGTTTGCTGGGAGGGAGGTGTCACGACTCTAAATATTTTTTATCGCAAGAAATTTTGTCAAAACTAGGTCATGCTGTAAGAAATTTGGCGTCTCATTGGTTATGGTGATTTCCGTGACCTTTTTCCCAGTGGAAGTAGTTGGTAAAATGGACAAAACGTCCCCCCAACAGAAAGTGTCTCAGCACATCTCTGCTTTAGAAGAGCCATTTATGAATAACATTTCCCTAGTGCCAAAGCTTTACTTAATCTCAAACTGGAATATGTTGTCTCTTGAAGTAACTGGAAGTATTTTGAGCATCATACATTGCAACACTGTATTGTACACTTTTGCACTTTATCTAATGTTGAGTGTTGTACGTTGGATTAGTACACTCAGTGCTCGTACAGGATCTGGAAAACCTGGAAAATTGGCCAATTTTGGCATGGAATATTCAAGGACTTCTGTTTTCTTCTTAGAAAGTCAGGGAAGAGTCGGGTAATTCTGAAGTTAATGTTTACTATTCCTGAAAGTAAAGCAGTCTGAAGTCGGCAGTATCCTTAGCATTCATCCTAAGTCATAATTATACTCTGTGCTGAAAATCCAATGAAACTAGTTTTACAAATAGTTGACTTTCAAAGACTTTCATTGTGTTTGAATATTGTTTTGAGAAACGGTATTTAGTACCATAAATAGTCTGGGAAAATCATCTGATCTTAATGAAAAGTTAAGGAAAAGTCAGATAATTCATCCGGAGGATCTTGTACGTGCCCTGCGTATCGCATTTTTTCCACTTTGTCGTACTGTGTATCTCATTTTCAGTTGAGGAAAAACGTATGACAATCTCATGCTGACTGAATGCTTATTGAATTAAAATAATTTTTTCAGCTCCTTGTTACTCGACCAGATGGTAGCCGTGCCAACAATGTCAAGGTGAATGTAAAGTTGAAGATGAAGCCTATGGCTGGGTGGCAAGAGGAGCTTTTCGACAAAGATCTCACTGTTAGAAATGGTAGGGCCAAGATCGATTTACCAGAAATTCCATTTAACGCTAAAGAACTGAAGCTTGAAGTAAGAATTTCGCTCATTTTATGCTACAGAGTAAAGAATAGATTTTGATCTTGATGCTATCGTTTCAATGGAATTTTGTAGAGAAATGATATAAACTCAGTTAGTGCTGCACTAATTTATGCACTTAGTGATGCACTCAAACCATAAAATCATTATTTGGAATCAAAATGCTAACAGGAAGTCAGTGTTGAATTACAATTAAATCATTCTACTCACTGTAAGTTTCGTAAATGAATATTAAAACGAGTAGAATGCACCTTTTAAAGGATCCATGCAGTGAAAACACGTGACTCTATAAAATAGGAATCTGGTTGGCGGGACACACAAGTTTGGACAAACAGTACGCCAAATGCAACTTACAGTACGGGCTTTCCTCTGCTTTTTACATGAAAGTATACAAATCTTGAGTAAAATTATAATTTTAGCTGAAAGTGTCAAGATTACCATAAGGTAAGTGTTGGCAATTTGTTGAAGGTCCTACGAACAGGAAGGGTCACACTCACCGATAACTACATATCACGAATTCCAACATTTTCCATCCCCTTTAGATTTAATCTATTGCAGCAAGGCATGTTCTATCATTTGTACTGGTGGGGCATTTACCCCCAGTCCCTTCTTCCTGCCCCACCACTGAGAAAAGTTTCCCCACCACTCATTAGGCCCTATCAAGAATTTTGAATTTGAATAATGAGCAGGACCTAGAAACGTAGTTGACACAAAAAGCAAGGGTTAACACGACATCTTTAAACAGGACACAGATATTTGCAGACAAACATTAAATTTTGCAAGATCAAGATTTTCCAGGATCGATATGGCATGAAAATTTTTCAAATAAATCTACTACTGAAAATTTACTTATAAGAAATAAAATGATTTGAATCTAACTCTTAAGGCCTGTTGTAAATTAGCAGAATCGAGAAGTAGAAGAAAAGTACTTGTCACAAGTTGTTCAAGACATTCTTCTTTACAGAGCTGCTGAGAGGATTTCAAGGTCAAAGAGATCTCATAGCACCCAATGCTTCAAGATCATGGGGCCTTATAAAAATAACACCAGCAGCAATTTTCCAACGTTAATTTCTAGAACCAGAATTTTTTCGTCTCTCTTTGTATTACGGGACCTCTAAAGTCTCTTGGCAGTCCAGCTTCCTTGTGAAGAAGCGTACGACGCTTATCACATAGGTCCAGTTACATTTTGCTTTATTTCAAATGTTCCAAAATAAGATTTCACCGGCAAAGATAATATTGGACCAATGGAAGATGGAACAAACTGCAAAACTTTCAACAATTGGGAGTGCCAAAAACTCACAACCAGGCCCCAGGCTATGAGGGATGTTGTGTTGCCACACCTCTAAGGATTCATGAAGGCAGACTAATGGCCAAATGGTCAACATTTAGAAGTTTTGCGATATAGTTGAAAAGCGAGGAAGGAACCTCTTTCTGCATTCTGAAACCACGCTCAAATACTATAAAACACCACAAGGAATTGATTGCATCACTCATAAATCGATAGCTGATGACAACTTATATTAGGTGTGCAGAAAGGAGACACTTATCTGCATTTTGCTAATCACGAGGCTATCTAAAATATACACTATCCCCAAGACAAAGTAGAACTGCGTTACAAATAATTGAATGGTTTACTTTAGTGCTGCACGGCACTTTCATCAGAAGCTTCAGCACTATGATTCAAGTGCTATCATATGTAAGGTCTTTTTCAGATACTGGTAAAGAAGTTCCTTTACTCTTTTACTCAATTTGTACAACATTACAGGGGCGTCGAAACGATTCTTAAAGTGGGGGGGGGGGCCTAATAAATCGAATTCACAGGGGTCACGGATAAGCTCGGAATTCTGCTTATTTGTGTTGTCTAGAGTATCACATTTTAAAGTTTTTACATATTAGCACGTAGAAACTGGTTTTTTGTTGTGTTTGCTTTTTCAATATATTTTAAGATTTTTCTTTGATACTGCACTGCAAAAAAGTGGGGGGGGGCAGTGCCCCCCCCGGTTTCGACGCCCCTGCATTATCCCAAAATTGCATTTTCTATTCATCTGAGAATCCTTACGGTAAAATTTTCGATGGGTCCAAACAAGGTGGACTCTTTATTTAGACACTGGGTATGGAAGAATACCTATCACATTGATAGTTTTTGACAATCATGTTTGTGTAAAGCCTCAGCTTCTGTTCTACAAGTTTTATGATTAACCTTTAGTAGCGGAACACTAATGTAAACATTGTGCTAGTGATTGCTGACAACGAAGGCAGCATAATGATAATAATATCATTAGTTTAACACGAAATATACCATCTGCTAACTAAAACATATTACTAACATGTTCCATTGGAAATAAAAAGGTTGTCCCTTCTATAAACGAGCAATGATCTTCCAGGTATTCACTTCCAGGTATTCCCTGATCTTCCAAGTTTTTATTGCGTTTTAACTATTGAGTCTAGCCCTTCAAACATGTTTTAAATTGCTTTTTGAAACTATATAAAGTCGGTTAGCTTACGTAGTCTGGCAGGTATATCGTTCTAAGCCTTCTGGGCTGAGTAATGAAATCCTTTTTTGCAAATTCAGTCCATTATCTCGGTATCTGCAGATACCGACAGAACAGTGTATTATATTTCGGAACCAAGGATCTTTGCAGGATTTATTGAAAAAGTTTTCTGAGCACAGCTTGTTCATAATTTCATAGGTCATAATGATATTTTCTACATTTTAACCAGGAACGATACCAATTGTCGTTAATCCGTGCATTTTCAGCATTGCAGCAAGTTCGATTTTAAAGGCGTTGGAGAGATATAAGCTTTTTTCTTTAAGCTACCCCAAACAACCTCACCATATTGTAAATGACTTTCAACTAGACCATGATAAGCAAAACAGAGCTAACTTTGTAGCAGAATGCTTTTAAACCGCTTTAGGCTCATAAGACCAGTATTTATTTTACTTCTAATAAATGTGTTTTTTTTTCACCTTTTTGCCTCTGAGTCATTCAGGTTAAGTATCTCTAGAAGCTTTGGCTTTCTTGTACTAAATAGTTACTCTACGTTCATAAATTTGGTCTTTTGGGGATTAGGACTGAGTTTATTAACCCTCATCCAGTCCGCGATATTTGCTAACTCTCTACGTGCATGCTCAGTCATCTTCACAACATTATTTTAGGCAATTGTGATACCTGTTTCGTCAGCATATATGTTAGCACCCGAGGATTTTAAGCATTTTTCGAAGTCATTTAAGCATATTATAAAAAGGAAGGGACCAAGACAAGATCCCTGAGGAATCCCGCATGGGACTTTTTTGGACTTTGTTTGTACATACCTTGCTCTTACAATGGTGTTTTAGGGAGACTTATTTTCTATAGTACCCTTTTTGGGAGCGTGTCTCCTTGTTCTGATTATGTGCAGGTATTCCTGGTCGCTCCTATTAGATTCTTGTAAATCTTACATTTGAATCACACTGCATATTTATCTATAAAAAACAATAGGTCCTTTTCAGTTTTTGTCCCTTCACTTAAAACTTCTTAAAATATGCATTGTATTGTAGCCATCACTTTGCCAAAAAATAGCGTGTAGAGACATCTCCTTCGTTTTAAAATCATGCACACAGTTGTCAGCGGACTCCTCATCTTCGCCGTTACCGCAAGTTGCTGAAGCAAATGTTGACGAATTGCCTGTTAAAATTATGAATCAAGAATTGAGTGCACAACTTATCATAGAAGTAAAAAACGAACGATAAACTTACTAAACTTAAAAGCGAAATTAATCAATCAAAATATTTTTCAATAGAATGTTCAGTCCATGCTGACAGCTTCAATTGCTTTTCGTTGAAGTCTATGGTTCTAATATTACCTAAATTTTGTATCGAAAGTGATGCTATGAAATGCTGTGTTTATTTTAAGCTTTCGCGCTAAACTTCCTATAGGTTTACGACTACATCACTGGAAAGAAGCTGCTCATGTTACTGGATAGATGTTGCTGAAAAGTTCTGCATGAGTCTAGTACTTTTAATTCTTTACTGTTCGGCTTTCAGATAAATCCAACTTATGGCCATGAAATTCAAACGTGACAAAAACAATGTTTTCCGTATACAAAAAAATACAACAAAAGCTCTATTTTCCGTATACAAAAAGATCTCTGCTGGCCTGCAGGCTGTAGTTTTAAACCATTATTGTTCAAGATGTCCAGATAATTAGATGATAGGTTATGTCGAGGTTGTTGGTTATTTTTTATTTATGGAATAATAACTGTGTTTTTCAATGTGGCAAATCGCTGTAGCAAGCTATTATTTACTTTAGGCTTTATATGAGAGACCGAGAGTTAGTGGAAGAAGAATGTCTTACAAAGAGACAAGAGCTCATCACACTGCAAAGGCTTGGTACTCACCTTCAAACAGTTACCTTAGCATTGATGTACCTAGCAACGCATTCAAGGTACTTGGCTAGTGTTCTATGAGAATTTTTATTGTTAAATGGTAAAGTTGGCATTTTGGCTATCTCCACAATCGTTATAATATCATGTGTGTCATAATCAAGCTAGCTTGCGAGATGAGCAAGGACATGTGTGACGTAAAAGTTAGGGAGTTGGTGCTGAAACTTGGAAGGCGCGAATCTAGCTCTGATAGCCAATAGTTTACAGTGTAGGATAGTAATTAGATGCTTCACGTTCTGATATGAAAATTTGACAAAATCATTGCCATAAATGGAATAAGAAGAAGCTTGGTTTTATGACAGCAATTATGCCGCAACTTTTCTAAAACTATATGTTCAACATTGCAAATAGAGAGCTGTCACTAAGGGATGAACTCACTCTGATGATGACTTTTTGTTTGTACAATTTGTACACAGTTTCAGAAAGTCACTTCTTTACCACAATGAACTTTAAGGCGATGTCATATTCATTCAATAATTGTAGAGAATCATTCACAGTTATTTTCTGTCTTAGTTTCGTTGAATTATTTATCATTGCAGGTTGGGCAAGAAGCAGTTGTCAATGTGAGGTACACAGTAGTAGATCCACTTCCCAAAACTCGCACTGTATACTATACGGTAAGTCTATAGCTCTTTCTATAGTAAATGTCATTTGCTACATGTTCGATATTGTGTCTCATTGCTAACAATTAAAGCTAGGCTAGCGTTTTTTATTTTGTTATTGACTTTTCTCCCAAGCTATGCTTTGATTTAATTCCCGGATACTATCTGCTGCCTTTCCCTCTTGCCTCTATTCTTACCCGATTACTATGCAATGTTACTTGGGTGCTTCTTGCTCAAAGATTTGATTATTTTGCTTTCACACATTAAAAAAAATAACTTGATCGTCATGTTGGAAAGTTTATAATATCTCCTAGTTAATGTGTAAAGGCTATGTGGCCCACTCTGCAAGCATTGATGCAGAATTCATTGGTACTTCATCAAATGGGTCAAGTGATGGGGACATAGAATTGATAACTGCGAAGAAAGTTCCAACAGTGCAGCCAAAAAATGGGTCCAAGGAAGTATATGCTAGTGGGTCAGATCAGGAAGACACGCCAACACCTCCTCCAACAGTGCAATCCATCACTGTGCCAGATATCAAGCCATTCAGACTACGAAGATGGATGCTACAACCAAAGCCTGTCACTCGTCCACCTATACCGAGCCAGTTTTCAGCTGGTTCTTTTCAGATTCCGTTCAATGTAACTCAGAATATGTCTCCCTCATGCCGTATGCTGGTGTATTATGTCAGAAATCGTGAAACTATTGCAGACAGCAAAGTGATTGAAATTGAGGATTCATTTGCGAATAAGGTAAGCAGACCCATTAGTAATGCTCCATAATCGTCACCAACAAAAGTTCAATCACGAATAACAAGCTCTTTAATAAAACTTCTGTCCAACCAATAACACAATGCTTTTAGAACGATTTTCGCCATTGTGGGAAATTTTCAACAAAGAAATTAGCAATGAGGTTTTTTGGTCTTGCAGTATAGATGGTAGTAGTGGATTTGTATACTTGTAGATGAAGGTTAAGTACGAGGCACGGTCTTCCTTTCTTTTCTAAACAGTGATGTGCTGCCTCGGGGCTGGAGGGGTCATGTCCCCCCAACCTGTGAAAAGTTTCAAGAAGGCACCAAATAACGTCTAAATTTTATATTATCTTTTGCTTGTTAATCTCGATGATAGTAATAGTTCTAGTTACACAGAGTAATGCTAATTTGCCCAATCAAATAAAGTAGTAATAATGAAAGATATTGTGTGTAAAAGCAACGGAGTGAAGGAGGTATGATGCATTAAGTACAGCCTGCAATAAAGGACTAGGGGCTGGGGGGTATGCCTACATCACTTCTCACAGGAACGTTTTCTCGCATTCTAGATAGCATGAATCTGAAAATCTTTTAGGGACAAGCCCCCAATTTTGCTCGTTTCTATTCTCTCTACTCTACTTCTAGTGTTATCCTCATCCCTGCCATTATCGTACTGGGAAGTCAGTAACTGAACCATTAACTTGAAGTACAGAAAAGATAGTCAGGGCTGTTAGAGGAAAATTTTGGTCAATTAGTGCATTTTGTGATATCAGCATGAAACTTGGTGAACTTATAGAGTTCGATGCGCTGGAAAAGAAAGGGTCGGGAACCCGCCTCAAAAAGCCTAAGGACTGGTTTCCATATAAGCGTAAGCTGCTTGCGATGCATCGGCGATCCATTGCATATGAGTGTTTCCATATAGAAGGAAATCGATTACGTAGAACGTATTGTTATTGAAGCTATCTGATGTGTCACGTGGGATACAAAAATAATAGGTCATCGCCGATGCATCGCACGCAGCTTCCGATTATATGCAAACATGCTTACGATTATATGTAAACCAGCTCAAACAAAAACAATCTTATATATTAGAACTAATCTGCCTATAGAAGGCCCCATTCTAAAATAATTTTTTAAATAAAAATACTGATAAGTGGTATGAAGGAGTGGGAAATGGCTGTTTCTCTGGGACTGTCTTCATAGATCTTAAAAGCATTATGGCCTCTACTGAATGAGCTGTAGTGGTTTAAGTCTTACCTTTTTAATCGAAAATAGTATTGTTGATTAATGTATTCGCGGCATTGATATCGGTGTTCCACAAGGATCTTGCTTAGGGCAACTGTTACTTCTAGTTTGCATTAACGACCTTCCAAAAGTTTTTAAGGCCTCCACTGTCCCCATGTACGCTGATGACACAAGCCATACCTTACAATCTCAAGATACTTCTCAACTTAATGAATGATGATCTTAAACGTCTTGATTTATGGATGCAAGGAAATAAGCTATCTTTAAGTGTGTCGAAAAGTCAGTCAATGCCTATCCGCATGAAACCTAAGCATTGAAAACTTCAAACTGCAGGAGGCAATCTCTGGTTAAATATAAGAGGAAGTACCTTGATGTGGTACAAATAGTTAGATATTTAGGAGTACAAGTTGATGATAGTCTTGACTCGAAGGAACAAATTATGGAAATCCGTTCTAAGGCCTAGATCAACCGTCGAGCTCGCCATGTGGCAAACCTAATACATGAATTAAGCACATGTGAGGCACGATGTTTGATTTGATTAAGTACATGAGAACAATTGGGTCGACCCAAATCAATTGGCTCAACATATCCAGTCGAGTAGAACAACTGTGGTACGGCTTCAAATCAAACGTCGTGCCTGTCATGTGCCGAACCTAATACATAAGCTATTCCTTATTGCTTTTAGTACAAAAGCTGCGCCACTTCCTAGTACTTTATGTAACTTTAAAAGTTAATTGGCTCGACCTATTTGGTTCGACATTTTATTCAGTGTCGCGCTATCGTCGTGCCACTGTCGAACTTATTGCAATTAGGTCTGGCATATGACAGGCTCAGTGTTTGAAAGCCTAAGGTATCACAAGCGCTGGGACTTTAAAAGCCCACTAAGAAATTTCTCCCTGAATCTTCTTTAAGACTATTATGCCTAAGCATAGTTGAACCACAGGTCCGTTATTGCTTCTCTGTGAAGGGTGACCCTCCATAAATATGTGAGATATTAAATGTAATTAGTGTAATTAGTGAGTCCTACAGTGTTGCCATGATTTGCCTTATGTAAGTAGTGTGAGCATGGTCCACCATGGAACTAAAATATAAGTATGTTGTTGGGGATTTTGTCACTCCATGGTGTAAGATGGTTTAAATGTTTTGACTTTGCCGCAGGCCTTCAATTGATAAGCAAACATTTACAATCACTGTATCCGGATAAGTGCGTTAGTTTAACACACTGACACATTTTCTAAGAATTTATACTGCTCCACAGTCTAGGGTACCCTAACCAAGTCCGTCCTTTCACTCATTATCTTTGGGAGTCCTCTCTTTAAAGTTACTACTTACATCAGCTTCATATAGCCAGTTTGAATACCACAAGACAAGGAAAATGAATAAGTACTTTGCAAATAATGTTAGCGAATACAAGCAAGCTGTTACTTTGATACCATTAAATGTGTAAATGAAACTATTATTATAATCTCATCTTTGCTTTTTTCAACACTGCTTACCCTATCTTTAATTTCTCGTACCAGCAACTTGAAATTCATTTATTGCTTTAAGGTGTCTATGACTTTCAACAAGGAAGAAGTTTTCCCTGGAACAAAAGTAAAGTTATCATTGAAGGCATCTCCTGGATCAGTATTCGCGATTTCCGCTGTTGATAAAAGTGTTCATTTCTTAGGAAATGCAAATGATATTGGCAGAGGACAGGTAAAATATAATAAACTTCAATTAATGTTGGCAAAAACATTTGTTATAGGAAATTAGAACATGTTTATCAAGCCATTATTGTATTTTTGCGATGGTACAAACTGTTTTGTACCAATAAAAGTTCTTTTTGTAGCAGTCAACAAATTACTGGTTTCATTCTATTCACTTACAATTCTTTCCTAACAAGGCCGGTGTCATTTTTACAGTAGATACCCTTATCTTTTGCTAAAATATAAAGTTCCTTAAGTATGTTTGACTTCACTATCCTCCAATCCTTTTGGTACAATAGTTGTGTCATTGTCGTAGCAGAATTTTTTGGGGATACGAATCTTTGACGTTCACGTGCTAGTGGTCATTTAATTCAATTCAAGTTCAATTCAAATTCTACTACTTACAACATGCAACAACTTAATAGCATGCAATATAGCAATAAACATAATTCAATAACACAACTAAGGATATTTTAAACAATGCATTAGAATTCTTTCAGAAGGAGCTCTCAAAGCAGGTAGATTAACGAAATGAGAGCGCCCCTCTCCCTAGTTGCTATGCATAGTCAATTCATGTATTTGTTACTTTTCATTCCCCAAAGAGAATCTAGGAGCATGCGTAAAAGTCATATCTTCAATTTTCTTGGTTCGTGCATGGCAATAGACTCTCCGGTCAATGATTGGGTTTGAACGTCAATGGCTTAACAATAAGTCTTAGCAATAGAGGCACTCTTCGACATCCTCAACAAGAATAGTGTTGACAAGTTGACTGCCTTATGTTTTTATTAAGTATGTTTTCTTATTACACCAGGCACAACTCTTGTTCTTAATAGACCTTTGGAAATTTTAAACTCAGGAATAGGAGTTTTCTTAATATTCTTTCTGCTTTTTATATCACTGGCTTGAGGCTGATGAGTGTAATGATTTGCCCTAGGTAACAAGCATATTGAAAGATTTGGATATTGGGCCAGGAAACATCGATGAAGTTTCCAGGTGTTCACGTGGGGGACCTTACTGGTTGCATCATCGTCATAATTCATTGTCGTTGGATTTTGTTGATTCCCAAAAGGCTTTCACTGTGAGCTCGATTATTCCAATTTCATACATTTTCTCTTTTAACAGTAGCTCCCCAGAAGTAAACATATGATCTGTTGATTGTCTGTTTTATGAATTCAAAAGGGGATCCACCTAACATCATTAGCCACCAATTTTGATATCAACATGCCGAATGTTCCTTTTTTTAAAATTCCAAAATACTTACACATTTCGAATGAAATTTCAGTTCAAGAATTGGTTTGCATATATCCTTATAGGTTTATTCATTCTACTTTTATTTGATTGATGTATTCATTTCTTAATCAGTCAATTTACTCTAACATTTATACGTTTGTTAGCTTACAATTTTGTTACTCGGATATGTACTAAATAAATCTATTAATGTATAAAGCTCTAAATTTTCATTATCATATTCATTCATCTATTAATTAATTAATTAATTAATTAATTCATTCATTCATTTGTCCTGTAGCAATTATTGTATTACTATATACGCCCTTTAATCTCTTTATCCCTTTGTGGACTAATTGCAAAATTCACATTTGTCGCTGATTTCTTTTATTGATGTCTGTTCCTCTCTATTTCTACTATCTTGATTACATGCAAATATTTTAGAAGGTAGAAAAGCTAGGAAAAATTTTTTCTAGCTATTCCATCTTCCATCCATAAGATCGTTTGTAGTCTTTCCCTACCAGCTTTTATTGAGGCACCTTTATCCACGTACTGGTTACGTTTCTCACAATACTGCTCATTTGCATTGTCCTGCACTTCTATACAAACGGAGTTTGTTTTGCACACTAATCCATTATTACGTCCTCTCACATTCCAAGAGGTTGCTTGTCTACTAGACATACATATCTCCATTTTTGCTAACTTTTCGCCTTCTCATATTAGCATACGTTTCCTCTCTTCCCGTTTGGCAAACGAACAGTTAGGAACTTATTCAACGCAATATATACGCGATGGAGGCGGCGGAACTCCCTAAACACGCTCTTACTCTTAGCAAGAGGAAACTGAGTCTCCCTGAGCCTTCCCCACAGCACCACTGGTATATGGTAGCATTACACTGCAAGTATTTTGTTTCTGGAGTGTATATTTGAATTGGCTTGAAGACGGTGTTTCATGACTGACACTGTTTCAGGGACGTCTGTTAGTAGAATATTGACTGTGACATCCATAGTTGAGAAAATTGAATTTTCAATTATACACTTCAGGCTTCTTTATATTCTTCATATTAATATATTTTTCCATTGATTTATTTGTTGTTGACCATCTATAGTTCGAAATTTGGACTATTCGTTATGCTCTGTAAGATTTTCGGAATTGTAGGTCAGTAATTATGTCAAAATTCATGTACAGGTTATTTGAATGGCATTTTTTTTGAATTTGTTAGTGGATAATCGTCCATGTGAATCCGATGAGCCAGCGGTTTTACTTAATGTATTCTTTGTGGAGTTATTGCTGAGGATGCCAAAAGTATATAACTTGATTGTTTGTGTCTTTCTCTTCCTATGTGATATAAAGAATACCTTTTAAGGTCTTTTTAAAGCCAATATGTAGTTGCAGCAGTAATTCTGGGTGGGATAATTGCATAGAAAGATGTGAATGCCTACCACTGGGCCTTAATTAGACGGGTTTTCTGAATCTTTCCTCGGCTGTCTATAGCCTGAGTATGTTTGGCTCGTGCATGCGAGGGTTTTGTGCAGTTATTTATAAAGATGGTTCATGCCTTCTATGATAAGGAAACATGAAAAATTTATTCAACATTTCAATATTATACTATCAGATTCAATTAGTATCCTATTCACAGTGCATCTTTTTCTATGTATCCATATAATCTTAATGTAAAGCTCAAAGCGGACAAAAGCTGTACCATGTTAACATCATGTTGGGCGTTCGCAATGCACAAGCATATTAGAATAAATGTAAGAATTTTTCCTTCTACTTTCAATTACTTTTGGAAGGGGATGCTACACCTCCAGAAATGGTTCCCTTTCTTAGTAGCACAGTTACATTCTAGGTAAATAAATCTCTGCATTTTTTGATAGAGGAGTTTCACCTACTATATGAAAACTCTGACTCCGTTGGCGGTTGCTCAACCAGCTGCTTGCTTTCGTGATAGGATTCTTCTTTAAACCTTTCACACTCCAAAGATTTTTAAGTGGACTTCTGCTGTGTCTATTCTCGCAGGGGGGTGGATCCAGAGAAATAGAGAGACATTACCTCTCTCCCCAAATGGCAATAGTTTCTACAGCAAGCAATAGTGTTAAGAAACTTCTTGCAAGAATAAAAGAAAAAACGAATTAGGTGGACCCCCAAAAGTGCAGTTCTGGATGTACCCCTGTTTTCTCGAGACATGATATTTTCATTCGCGTTCCTCTTCGTTTGCCCTTCGCTGGATACATTGATGTTAATGTTGAATTCACAGTGTCGATCTCTTTTATTAATCATGGTTTGATAATCTAGTTAACTACGAAGCTGTACGGCATACTTCCTTCGTTCTTGAGAACGGCTACAATTACTGCGCCCATGCAGTGGGTAACAAGCATTTGACCTATTTACATATTTTTTGTGATTGTAATTTATTTGATGGTGCAGTTTCTGCCTTGAATATTAGAAGCTTCGATTTCTTGACATCATTCTTTGCAACCTATTTTGAAGTTATGCATGAGTTTTGTGGTGATGTTTCTTTTCCATTTGCTCGATGACGTTGAACCACCTCTCCACCTCTTCGTTATTCCAAATTCATTTTGCGCGATTGCTTTCTTGAGGATAGACCATACTCTTTCTTTTCATTTATGGAGTTTACTCCAAAGCAGACCTTGGCAAACTACAATCCGCAGGCCACATTCTGCCATTTGTACTTCCCTGTCCGGCACGCGTGAGACCAATCATAAAAAACATGAATCAAACAAACATCTGTCTCCTTTCACTTTTACTTTTTGTGGAGATTAGCAGATTAAATATTTCACTAATTCAAGATTTTTTTCTGCTTCCTTATTTAACATATACATTATAATTTCGAATAACCGAATATAAACATTTACAGAGTATTTTATTCTTGTGACTACCAGTACCAGCTATTCAAAATATTTAATTTAGTGAATATACAATGAAAGAAAGTTAGTGGCTCTTTGATGCAATTCACTTATCTCATGTGGCCCATGGTAAAATTTAATTCCCCACCTTCGTTCTAAATAGCCCATTGGCAAATTATCTTATTATAATCACTTCAGTAAACAATGCATGGAACTCAACTCACGAACATGCTTTCCTAACTCATCCTGCAGATGTCAACCTAACTACTGGTTGAAAATCACGTTTTAGCAAAAAGGCAATTAGACAATAGATGATATACTAGAAAGCTCTATTTACTTTCGTTGTAGGATGGTGGCATGGTTTTCTTGACGAATCTTGTTGTTGACAGTAGACCATGCAAATTTCAACCGCCAGCCTTTTTGAAAAGACCATACAATGCGCCTAAATCTGGAATGGGCTTTTTCCTTGGTCCAAGTCAACTTGGTAAGAATAGCTAAAGACAGCATATAACCATCTCATTACCTAGAGAAATCTTTTTCACTTATAGACCTTTCAGTACGAGATAAGCACAGCATTTTTGAAAGTCATTGCTCTGTTCATAGAATTAAGTGCAGCAGATTTTTGTAGCATTAAGTGCAGTCGAGTGGAGATTCTTATTATGGGTAAATGGGTATCGTTTTCAGGGTGGCCATTGCTTCTAGAAACTCTGTTACGCAATTTACCTCCTGGAAAATACTTCTGTAACGCTTAAGAACTCCTGAAAACTCCTGGAATTCAATTTCTTGGCATACGATTGACATTTAATAACTGACTTATCCACTTCCTTGGAACACAATTATGTTTTATTCTGCATCCCAAACCTCAATTTTCTTGCGTAGGACTTTTTAGCATAATTTTAGATTTTCTGAGGACAATGTCAATATACTGTCTGTGTTCAGTGCTTCCACGTTCAAGGAAATTTCCCTTTTTAAGGAAATTTTGATGACCACAAGGAATTAACTTTTCGAGGAAAAATCAAGGAAATTATCTGATTTCTTAAGGAAATTATCTGATTTTTTTTTTAAGAAATTCGATATTCAAAAGAACTTCTTTTTAAATTATGTTTCATGTTAGATGTTTTCTGGTTATTTCGTCAATGGTCAAAGTTTCAATTGATTTGGTTTGTAGACTGAAGAAAACTAGCATGGGACGGTCTCAATTTGCTAATTATCAAGCCTATGTTATAAAGAGCATTTAAGAATCACATTAATTCATTCATTTTAATTTCTTCTTGGAGGGTCACCTTTCAACACAATCTGTTTTGCATTTAAAGCACTACAATACAATATATTAGAAATTGACAATTAAGATGCAGGAAAGAAATAAACAAGAGCACTGAATTACATAGCTAAAAATATACGATGGAATAAATAAATAAAAAAGAAAAAGAAGACGAAAAACAAGCTTCAGCTCCCAATTTTCAAATTTTACATAGCTTACTTGAATTGCCATAATGAGGATGCCAATATGACTTTGATATTTGGAATATTCCATATATTGGAACCACAAAAGGAAAAGGTTTTTTGTCCCTGCGTAGTGTTCATTTTAGGTATCCTAGCATCCGTATTGGTGCTGCTAAGGATACGAGAAATGGAAGCACTATTTTTGTTTAAAAGATTAAATAGATATTGTGGTGCAATATTTTTCACGGACTTACAAGTTATAACTTTAATCTATGTAAAAATCAGCTGTTGTTCGGTTTTCCACCCCAATTTTTCCAAGATAGGCTTGATATGAGCGTCATAAGAACTATTTATAACAAGTCTGGCTGCCCTGTTTTGAAGCCTCTGCACATACTAAATTTCAGTACCACTGCAGCAGCGCCACACAGAACAGTAGTAAAGAAAATACCGCTCTACAATTCTATTCTAAAGCTAAACCACACTCAGTGCTTACACCCAAGTATTCAGCATTGGGAGTGGTTTAGCTACTTTCAAGGACAGTTTTTTACTTTTTAACCAGTCGTCTGACTTATTCAAATCATTATTTATGTCTTTATTAAGTTGCGGTTGGTCCATAGAGGATAGGCAATTACTGGCATCATCAGTATGCAAGGACTTTTTAATAGGTCATTGATAAAAACCAAGAAAAGCAGCGGTTCAAAGCAAGAACCCTGAGGCACTCCAATCTCAATCTCTTCTACTTTGGAATCTACTCCATTAAATCGAGTAAACCTTTTCCTACTAGGCAGGTATGATTTGAAACAATCAAGTTCCCTATTTTGAACACCATAGACTATCGTTTTACTAAGAACTTCATGATCAACAGCGTCAAATGATTTTTTAAGTCAATGAAGACGAGTCCAGTCATTTGACCAGTGACAAGCCCATTATACCAGTCATCAGTGCATTTAAGCAAAGATGCAACAGTTGAATGGTAGGCTCTGAATCCAGATTGTTAGAGGTAATGGTACATTTGCATCTAGATAATGGTACAATTGGTCAAAAACAAGTTTTGTAAATAGTTTAGTTATGACTGGCAGCACAGAAATAGGACAATAATTTGACTTAGTAAAGTAAGGGAGCTTGAATTGAAAGGTGGTGCAAGTTAAAGGAAAAAGCTGGATATGTTGTCATAGCCAGATCCCTCAGCAGTCCTAAATCCTTCCAATTACATCTCTCGTTTTCTGCTCAGTAACTGTTGTAGATTTGAAGACTTTGATTTCATAATTTATCACATAATCACCAGAATGGAGTGAATTTGGTCTTTCTTCAATTTCGTTGGCTAAATCCTTGCTAATAGAGAGGGAGAGTAATTGTTCTTGGTTTTTGATGTCTTCTGTTTGTCAATAATGTTATTGCAGTTGCCTCCTATCAAACTTCCGAAGTATGTTGTTTTGGCCGTTTATGAATAAGCTACTTGATAGTTTTCCAAGATTCTTTCATATTGTCGCAGTTGTTCTTATTTTTGCATTACAGTATGGTCTAGTTGAAACAGTGCGTTGTTTATCTATCTAGGTAGCTGGATGGTATCCTGATAACAAGTAACTCAAAAATCTAACTATTAACTCTTTTAGATTCTTTTGTAATAGTGTGATTCTTATTGTCGACAGAGCAATTTATTTAGACGAGAAACTCAGCATCCATTATATTTCTATAGGAATTTATATATTTATTTCTATAGGAATTTTTCAAAATTCGTTTAGCTAGCGGTGCTAGATCACGTGTAAACTGCTCTCTTAATTATTTACCTTTCTGTTGATTATCAGGACTCATGATGCACTCTATGCGCTATCCTGCATGGAAACCAGTAGCGAAACTAGCGAAGAAGCGAATAATGAAACCAGTAAAGAAGTCATTGAAGAAACCGGCTAAGAAACCCCTCAGGCAGATCAGAAATGACTTCCCAGAAACATGGCTTTGGACGGAGGAGCAATTAGAGTAGGTGTTTGTGTTTACATTGCTCATTTTTGAGTCGTCTTGTAACATATTCGATACAATCTACACCGGAAATTGTTGGGGATATGAATCCTTCAAGTTTAAGCGTTGGCGGTCATTCCACTAAGGGGATCTAAGAGCATGCATAGAAGGCATATTTTCAGTTTGCTTCATTGTGGGCAGTACAATGGGAAAATGCATGGCTTGAGCATGGTAATAGATTCCCCGGCCAATGATTGGCTTTAAATTTCAACTGCGTAACACCAGATTTTAACAATAGGGACAGTCCTCGGTTTCCTCAACAAGAAAGTATGAAGTTAGTGCACCACATATGTACGCCAAAGAAAGTTTACGGTACGCCAATATCACACCAAACCGCTTTTTGTGCGCATTGATGTGCAAAGACTCTTTTTATTGGGGGGAAGCATTTTGACCATCTGACCAACTACTTTGACTAGGGATGTAACTTCAATATATTTTCCTAGAAATTTGACTTTGAGCTGAGGAACAGTTAGAGTAAGCTTGTTTCTTTGTGTTTGTATTGGTCATTTATGAGTTGCTTTATGACATGTTGGATAAATTACACTTTTTTTATAAGAATATCTGACTTTCCGAGCCTCTTCTTACATTTTTATGATTTTGAGCCTAGAACTATTCTTCACTTATTCTTTAATACTAAAGGTATAGCTTTACTTAAACATATATGCAATATACTCCAACCTTTGTTGATGATTTATTGCATCAAAAAACTAAGCAAGAGTTTATATTTTGCATCAATGATACAAATGTTTATCTGAAAGCAGTATTGCAACTAGGATGCAAAAAAAAATTCTTATGTCTTGGTGAAGCTTGAGCCTCACATTATTCTTAAGCTATTCTAAATTTTAATGATTTTAAGCCTCAATATTCTTATAAACTGTGTTCATATAAAAAAGAGTGTATTGCAATATTTTCTGCAACATTGAGATGTATGAACCAGCAAAAGAAATGTAGCAGCTTTAGCTGAAGCATCTTTAAGAGTGAGTTAAATTTATTAGTAGCCTCTAATTAATCGTTAATTTCCTCCAATTATGTATTTACTTTCAGCTATTGAAAGCCATTTTATATGTTCTTAGTACACAAACTGGTGAGAAAACAATTGAGGTTAAGGTACCAGATACAATCACAACTTGGTATGCAAGTGGTTTCGCTATTTCTTCCAGTGATGGCTTAGGTGTAGCAAATCCAGCAGAAATCAAAGGCTTCAAGGCCCTGTTCGCCTCCGTAAATCTACCTTATGCTGTTACTCGCGGTGAACTTGTCACAATACCAGTTGTTGTGTTCAACTACCTCAGTGAATGCCTTAATGTAAGCAGCTGATTTCTAAAGAAACTTTGAAATTGTATGGTTTCGTTTCAGGCCAATTCTTTTCTTTATACACTACAGTATGTTGCAATAAATTAGTAAGCATTTCATGGATATAGCATGATGCAATATAACATGGTGTAGAAGAACGTAGCTTTTTTGGATAGAGTATACATCTGCATTGTTCATAGTATACAATCTAAAGCAAACAATGGGTAGTTTGTTATATTAAGACAGTCGGAAACATCCTGTGCTAAAGGTGTTTTTCAATACTGGCAGGTACGAATTTCAATGAAAACCACTAAAGACATCAAATCAACAACCCGTAATTACATGACCACGTGTTTATGCGGTGGCAAGACTGCAACAGTAATGTTTAAGGCATATGCAAAGACTCTTGGTCGTATAATGATTGAAGCAAAAGTAGAGAGCCTGCCGAAGAACATCTGCCCAAGTTTCGTCAAGTTTGATAACAATTCTTACATTGATGTTGTGAAAAAGAAGTTGCTTGTAGAGGTGCTTCTTATTTTCAATCTATTATACATACATATAGTTATATATATATATATATATATATATATATATATATATATATATATATATATATATATATATATATATATATAT
>WIPJ01015131.1:687942-699454 GCA_018155075.1 Cassiopea andromeda | reverse complement strand
TATATATATATTTATAAATACATACATATATATATATATATATATATATATATTTAATCATATATCAACAGAATGGCTGCTAGTTTGTGTTTGAAGGAATGTTATTGATAATTGTAATATGTAGTTCTGTTATTGCCTCTTATTGAGCATTTATCTTTGTTTCGCCATTTAATATTACTTCTTGCTTTATATTCATATTTTTGACTATTGCTCTGTATTTTTCCAGCCTGAAGGGATTGAGAAAGAATATGCATATAATTCTTTGGTTTGCCCAGATGGTAATTCAGAAATTTATATAGACATAGTGATAGTTACCATCTGACACTATTACTGCTTGCAAGAGTATCAACATGAGCTGCTTTATGAAGCTTCAATCGCAATGGAATGTTTTCCTAAAAAATGCTATTCGTTTTAAGGACCTATAAGATCGGATTTAATTGATTGTGTATGTTTAGGAACATGAGTTTTTACAAACTTTTTATCGACTGTTGCATGGTTGGCATTGATGTCAAGCCCATTCTTATTTGAAATTGCAATGTAGCCAAAAATGCACGTTCATAGAGTCTGTGGTTTCCTATTTAAGAGTTTTGAAACTAAAATTGAGATCTGCAATAATTGCTGGAACTGAGGCAGGGGCGGATCCATAGCTCGACTTTGGGGATCATCTGATTCACTTTATTGTCCTTTTTATGTGAGCAGTTTCTTAACACTATTGTCTACTATAGGAACAATTGCCGTTTGAGGGGACCTTGGCCCCTGGTCGCCCTTGCCCCCACCCTCTTTGATCCGAAATTTGAATTGAGGATGGCACCCTAGCAATATCACTGTATTGTTTAATTTTTTCTAGGCAAAGAAGTTGCAAATAATGTTAATTTAGCAATACCTGATAAAGTAGTTGCTGGTTCTGTTTACGCAGAATTGCGAGTTATTGGTAAGATATCATCTTCCTTTCTTTTCGTTGTTCTCGCACATGTTTTCGTTTTGCTTGTGGCAATATCTGACTTTGTGGAAAACTGTGAAGTAAAATAATTAGGTTTCTTTACTGCAAAGTTGCATGAAATGAAAAGCGTACAGTCAATATTGCGGAGAACACTTCTAGCCGCTTTTTAGCCAAATATCTTCAAAAATTACTCCGCCTTCATGAGTGCTAAATGCAACGGTTCCAGATGGAACCAGTAAATATTTATTGCGGATAGGCCTTATGTCTACAAAAGAACAATTGAAAGCTTTCAATTTCAAGCTGTTATTCGTGCTCTTTCGGCTCCACAACTGGAACCATTCCAATTGGCTAATGTGTAGAAGCAGATGGAACTGTGCCGAAAAGCAAGGAAATCACATAAGCCTAATCGAAGCATTGCTATGAATAGCAATTTCTTCTCTGTAACAAATGTCTGAAACTGTTCCATGAAGAACAGTTTGAAACGGAGCCATTCAACTATCTCTAGTGCTGCAGTAAAGCCCGCATATAAGAACCTAAATTTTTGAAATGAGCCTGATTGTGTTCTTTTCATGGTGAGGTTCTGATGCTTATCAGAGGATCTAATACAAATGCCAGAAAAAAGATTGGTGACAATTTAGCATTCAAGTACTATGTCAATGTACTTAACCACTCCAAGCTTTGTGGATAGAACATATCGATGAATATTCCCATTTCATTTATGCATGCACTATTTTGGAAGGATCTACGAAAGGCGTTAATAGACAAATAGACTGAGCTGGTTTATCAGTGGATATATAATAAGCCATCTATAAGAACCTTGTTTGAATATAAGGCTGAAAATATTCTAATTATTTGAAGTCGAAACATACAATTTCAAGCTGTACGTTCTTCATAGATGAAGAATCTTTTGATCGAGTTTTTACTGTAGTGTACAAACTATTGTATCTATGTACAGCATAGGCACAGTTTAGGACTTAGGAACTGACAGTTCAGTAGAGTTTTATTTGTTAACTATAGCTATTTTGAAAGTATTGATGTACAGACTGGAAGTTTTGTCTATAATAAAATGTGAATGCTTTGCAGGTCTCTCAATACCACAGAATTGCATTTGCATGTAGTTTCGTGAGTTAACAAGTGCACAGTTTGCACGGGCACTTTGCCTTTTAATATTGCTTTCCATGTGTTCATGATTCATTCATACATACTGGGGATGCATGAATGAGACACAAATTAAGGCCTCAAACCTAGAGAGATTGCTCTTATTCGTATTGCAATTTCTTTTACAATACAGGTGACTTGATGGGCCCAAGCCTTGCAAATATTGATAGTCTATTGAAGATGCCATATGGCTGCGGAGAACAAAATATGCTGAACTTTGCGCCAAATATTTTCATTATGCGCTATCTCCAGGCCATTCATGAGCTGACTGATGAAGTCAAGCAAAAGGCTACAGAATATACTCTGCAAGGTATGGCCTTATTTACAGCTTCATTGCGTGTACCTGGCAATTGTTTAATTTTGTTCATCATTTTAGAGTACAAGCAGGGTGTATTTGTGATTGTTTCTGCTATAATCTTGTTCATTACGTTTCATTATCATCACCAAAGTCATTTGTGAGATAAATGCAATTCATATTGTTGACAGGTTATCAAAGAGAGCTGTCATATAAGCACTCCGATGGATCATACAGTGCATTTGGAGAAAGTGACCCAGAAGGGAGCATGTGGTAGCCTTTTTTTATTGACGATGTCCCAGATTGAGAGTGGATTACTCTTGAAACATATAATTTTCATTCTTACTTTCCCTTTAAGAGCAGCTATAGCCGGAATCGTTGTGATAATATCTTTAAAAAGTTATACCCTGATAGCTTTTTTGAGGAATGCCAGTTTATTACCACATATTTCAAAAATAGTCTAGAACATCCTAAAGCAAAGGACTGACTATTAAAAAAAGCTTTTATTGCTGATCTCTAAAAGTTTGGAATCATGCATATTTTCCAATGTTTCATAGAGCAAAACCAGAGATTCAATGAGTGCAACTATTTTCTCATGTTGCATAGCATGTTGCAGATTGTTTTGATTCATCTTCAGTTGCTCAAGTATTGTACCAATAAGTTATTAGAGATTATTATCGTATGAAAAAGCAGTAATTCTTGGGAAAAAACTCATTGCTCTTTTTTTCTTTGAATAATTTTTGCACTTTCTTCAAAACATTTTAGAACATATAGTTATGTTTTTTAATAGTTTATTTGTATATTTGAGCAACTGACTATGGATTAAGATAGGCTGATACATGTTTTGTAGGCATAAAATTTGTCGTATTTTGTCAGAACCGCATATATTTAAATATGTAAACATCCAGCATTGGGCCTCATTAAAAGTATTTTGTACCTGTGAGTGCAGATCTGAGGAAAAATGCGCCTGCAGAAATTATTGAATGAAATAGATAGTCTGATAAAGATTTGGAGTAAAGGGCTTGCAGAACTTCAAGTGTGATATACAGCACCTGCGAGCAGCAACCACACGCTCTCACAGATTTGCGAGCTCTCTCAAGCACTATATTAATTTAGAAAGCAAGTAAAATATTGTACAGTGCGGTAATCACTATTCTACTTTAGACGTTCCTCGAGCAAGCTGTAGAAAAGGAAGCTAAGAGCTGGAATACCCAGTACTTTTATGAATGAACTTGTACCTGGCAACAGATTACTTGGTACAGCCATTAGTTTTCATTTTACTTCTACAGTTTCTAGCTTGGTAATCGGTAGTTTTTTTAAAATATATGCTTGGATTTACAGTGTACACTTTCCTTACACAGGCTAACAGCTTTTGTGCTGAAATCATTTGCTCAAGCTCGTGATTTTATTGAAATAGACAAAAAGGTTATGGCAGATGCTATAAGATGGATATTAAGGAAGCAGACCAAAGATGGATGCTTCCCAAGTGTTGGTACTTTGCATAATAAGGCTATGAAGGTCAGTGTTTTTACCCTTTTTATGTTGGAACAACTTGCAGCAAGGTGTTTTGCAAATGAGGTTGCCTAAAGTAGACCTTGATCAGAGTTTCGAAGCCACTTCAAAATTTTCAGGCAGATTCGAGCTTGTTCTCTGAAACATCATAGCAAAAATGCTTACGAATCCAACAAACTATAGTTGAGCAGTCCATGATTGATTTAATTTCTCAATATCTTACACTTCATTCTCATAAAAATTTGATATTTTGAAAATTATCTTGTATGTGTTACAATCTTGAAAAGTTTTTCCGTTAACCTATCTTGTACTTTTTGAAACAAGTAAATACCATTGAAGAATAAACGATGTTTTATTGAAATCTTCATGGAAAGAACTGGTTACTTGTCTCTAAATTACCGACGAAGACAGCCTTTGAAAATTTTGGCCAGAGTGTATATGGGCCATTTCATACATTCAGGATGGGACCACCATTGGAATGATTAGTATATGCTGTTTGTTGGTTAGTGGTAAAAAGGGATAAATATTGTAAAAAAGTAAAGGTAGTCCTGTGTACGTTCGTACGTACGGGAGTGCCTGTTAGAGAGGACACTTATCCTGAGCCATCAGCATGTGAGGTAGAGTGGCCAGTTCCTTTCCTCACCGCCTTTATCTCCCCAGTGTTGCCGCCAGGTACCCATTTGCTGCTGGATGAACAGTAAGCGAGCATTCAGTCAAGGTCTCGAGTCGGGCTCAAACCGTAGACCTTCCGGACAGGATTCATGCGCTCTAACCGCTATGCCACCTTGCCCATATAAATATTGTAATATGCTAAAAATAAATTGATCTAGGTGTGTTTTGTAAGTATCCAAAATAAGTATGTTCCTGACAGAACACTTTATGTAATGGCCCATGTGGTTGTACTGGCTTTGTAATGGTTGAAACCTACAATTTATCAAAGAAGTTGTATAGTGTAGGATGTATGGAAAGTAGCATGCATCTGGGAGTTGTCTAACTGAGTATTGTCAAGAAGCTTTCCTTTTTGCTCACGAAATATCACAATTAACATCACTTTATTCCATAGGGTGGCGTGAAAACTCCTGTTACTTTGACTGGCTATGTTGTTGTTGCTCTCTTAGAAGCAGGCATGAGTTCACAGGTCTGTTTATATCCATGGTTGTTTTGTATTGTCATGTTTTCTATACCACAACTGTTTCAGATAAAATGAAATTTGAATAGAGTTATTGAACATGCTCTGGAAAACACAGCCTGCTGATGAATTGAAGAAAAAGGACCACGACGAAAATCATAGTCAATTAAAATATTCCATTTTTCATCAAGTCTTTAATTTCATCTTTAATCAACACTACTATTGACAATCCATTAGAGCATTAAACAAATTCTTTATGACAAACCCATTAAGACAATAAATCCATTGAGACAAATCCTTTACGACAAAACCATGAAACGTTTCGGGGCAACTTGTCCCATCTTCAGTATAACAGGAATAGAAAAGGGGGGCTTATACAGCCTATTAAAACGATAAACCATAAATTGGGATCTGTACCATAAAGGGAAAGGGCGTATAGACAAACGTATTAACCAAAATAGGTATTTGTATGTGCATATAAAGCAAAGGGCGTGACATTGTTTAATTTTGTTTTAATGGATTTGTCATAAAGAAATCGTTTAATGTTCTAATGGATTGTCGATAGTAGTGTTGATTAAAGATGAAATTAATGATATGATGAAAAATGGAATATTTTGGTTGACTGTGATTTTTGTCGTGGCCCTTGTTCTTTAAAGTTATTGTAGAAAGAAAACTTAATTGACCACACAGGGGGCTGCCACCAAACCGATTTTTTTAGTTTCACAGAAAAGTAATACAATGCTTATATGTTGTATAATATCATTTATCAAAGCCAGCGCCCATGTAGATGAACCTCTTAGGCATAAAATTATTACTTCAAGCCACATAATTACTTTTTGATGTGATAAGATTGATGTAGGTATTTTAGAACCAGATGGACTTTTGATACCTATTACTATTTTCTTTTTATATAGCTTATATTTAGAATTTATTTCCATTTCTATTATAATAACCGTAGTAGCATTTAATAAACTTGAAGTTATATAGCTTTAATATTCAGTTCTGTTCGTAGTTTGTAATAATCGTATTTTCTTAATGTTGCGTAGATTTAACCATATATATTTCATATAAATTAGCTGTAGTAGTGTAAGCAGTTAAGGGCCATCTCGGCCTGCACACTTGTATATCAAAAAAAAAACTAGTCTTGATTATCATTGACAGCATCCACTTATCAGAAGTGCCATCAAGAACTGCATTGCACCAAACCTTGAAAATGTCAATGACACGTATTCGCTAAACATTTTGGCTTATACCATGAATAAAGCTGGCCAAACTAGAGAACTAGCTTATTTACTGACAAAGTTGGACAGTTTAGCTGTACGAGAAGGTAGGCACTATTTTCCACATTAATGAAACTGTTAGGCTTTTCAACATTCAGGTGGTTGGATCATTTTTATCAATAAAAATCACGCACTTTCACCTTTAATTAACACCAGTTTATATTTTTCAGACTATACATTTGTTTCTGAGAAGTCTTTCATCATTTTAATTTCTATATAACAATTCTTATTCTTGAATTACTGTAATTACTACTGCCATTTACCATCAAAATCTATACTGTTTTGTCACTCTGTGTTAATAATTTGATTTTTGACGCTAATGGTTGTGGGAAAGCTGCTAGATTTTTGATGTTTTATTAGATGGAAACAGGTATTGGGGTGAGTCAAAGCAACCACAAAAGCAAAGAGGCAATTGGTTTTATGCACCATACCGTCAAGCAAAATCTTCTGATATTGAACAAACAGCATATGGTCTAATGGCATCAATTCCAGAAGATGACAAATCAAAGGCAGTTGATAACACTGATATCGTTAGGTGGTTGTCACAGCAAAGAAATAGCTTGGGAGGATGGTCATCAACTCAGGTGTGTACTACATGTTAAAATTGGAGGCCTGCCATTCTATTGTCAATTAAAAAGTGTTAGTTGCGTATGCTGTGTAAAATTCAAAGGAAATTCCAGACTGAATTTATATGCACATAATTTGTTGTCAATAATCAATAACCCTTAAAATGTTATTGCAGTTTTTGAAGAAGTCACATTTTCAAAGTATATTTAATTGGTTGGTGTTGCACAATCAACTATTTTTATAGGGCAATGTTTAGAGGAAGTTGTGGAGCAATTGCCCTCAATGTAAAACAGAAGTTATTGTCTACAGAAAGCATATTGTTAGAGTTTTTATTTGGAGAAGCATAGTATGCTAATTTTAGTTTCTTTTGCAATGAATTTTGTCTGCTACAGGATACTGTACTTGCTATGCAAGCACTGGCAGTTTTTTCATCTATTGTTTATGATGGCAAGCAGAATATGACAATTGATGTTGCTGTGCCAGGAATGTCCCATAAATTCACCATCAATAGTGACAACAAACTTGTACTTCAGCGACTTGAGGTGAGCTCCACTTGTACGACCCACTTCCTTGGAATAGACACAAGTTTTTTCTACTAGTGAAATATACTTTTATCTTTTTATAATTTATCCTGCCCATTTATGCCTCTCTTATGTTACTAATCATTCAATATATACGTTGCAATACATATTATGCAAACAGGAAAACATTGCAGTTTTTATGTCATTCAGACTTTAATTGTTTTTATATTCCTTACACTTACTGCACCAGTGATAGCTGGTTACCTACATATAGAATGTGACTAAAACCAGTACAAAAGTAACAGGACCTCTTAGACTAGGTAGTTTCTGCTGCACTTTAGATGTCTTGATATTGGCAATGCATCCATTTAGTTTTATCTTCAATTATCCGCCAATTGTATTTATTCTGAAACATGCCGTCAACTTACATTCATGCTACTCTCAGTGTACTGCAGTTTGTTTCTCATTAAATGTTTTTCAAGATCCCTCCAAAGTTTCCTGCATTATTAAAGACATATGCAAGAGGGCAAGGCTGCTCTTTACTCTCGGTATGTGTGACATTTGTTTTGCTGGTTTGTTTATGACGAGTCAAGGCTGTTTGTACTTTAAGACATCTTACTCCCTCTCTTCGAAGTTGAAACTTTGAAAGTCTTTTCTTGTATTCACCGTCTAGTTTTATCGGCTTTCCAGGGCTGCCACCAAATCAGGGCATTCAGGGAAAATCAGGGAATGCTATTTTTAGTCAGGGAAAATCAGGGAAAAATTAAAGATTTTTCGAAAAATCAGGGAAGTTTTAAGTTTTGTATTGTTGCATTTCAGAGCAATGATTTTCTCCATACTCAATCACACATTCAGTTGGATGTGGCAATCACCAAATCTTACTCTTTTGCATATCATTCTGTTCTATGCAGTCCTTATGAAGCACAGTTCTGTGTTTAATAGAACCAAAACTTTTCAATTGCTAAAACTTGGGTCAATGCTCTCCCAAACGCAATATTTGTCCAAAGAAATGATTAAATTCTAATTGAGGTTACAAGAATATCAGGGAAAATCAGGGGAAAATGAGCAGGATTTCACTGAAAATGTCAGGGAAAATCAGGGAATTTTTTCCTGCAATACTAGTGGCAACCCTGCATTCTCTGTGATTTGATATCATTGCACCACTCCAACTGCTGCAAGCTTCATGGCAATACTTGTAGTTTAGTGAATGAGCTATGTATTGCTAGCATATTTGTTTAAGTTGCAATGTTTCTGCAAAAACAGATATTTGTTGTGCATTCAAGTATGTTCACCGATGGCTTCTAACACTACAGGTTTTTCTTTGAAGAAAAAGTTCATAAAAAAATGAGGCTCAAATGGCCAACACCTTGAGAAAATTTTAAGCAAGTCATAAGGCTCAATTCACAACGCTTAGTGTTTTGTTTGCTAAAATTTGATACTAAGTTATTATGTCATTCACCATGTTAAAGACAGAACTCAAGTTCAAGTATAAAATATTAACATAAGAAAGGGTAAACCATTTTAACCAGTTTTCTTTCAGTTAAGGCTATGAAAATTTTAAGAAAATCTCAGGCTCAGTTCTGGGAAAAGTTAAGGAAATCAAGGTTCAGGAGAAATTATGTTTTTCTTATTCAAAAACCTGTATGCCAAAGTGCACATGACGACACGGCGTTTGGTAGAAAGTATAGAATGGAGTAGAATGGAGAAATGGATGCATGTCCATTTTGGCAATATGAACTGTTGTCTCCTAGGCCTCTGTGAAATACAATATTAAAGATGTTCAAGAGGATCCTGCCTTCAAGTTGGAAGTTAATTTGTTTCCATTGCTTGGAAAGAGGAAGAACCTCAAGTTTGGTAGATGTCATTCGCAAGAGATTGACATTTGTGCAAAGTAGGAACTACAGTTCAATTTGATATTATATAAAATAAATAAATTGGCTTTCTGGAAATAGTTCCTTATCGTTTGGTCTTGCTTTATATAATAAATAAATCTCAATACGTCCATTTCTCACAAGTTTTATTCTTTTGTTAGCTGGCTGAGGGATGATTCTTCAAATATGGCCATCATTGCGGTAAAGATGCTATCTGGCTTTGAGCCAATCACTGAAAGCCTCGACAAGGTATGCTAATTTTGCTCATTCTATTGCAGGATGGTAAGCTTATTTTGGCCCATAGGCAGCATAAGACAAAGCTTCTCTTAAGCAAGCCAGGTGGGGATACAGAGTGCGTCACAGTTTCGGTGCTGTGACTAGGTCCAAGTGGTGTTACAGTTTGGGTTAGCGAGAGATCAGCAAAAAATCAGGGAAATGCATTTTGCCAAAAAGGTATAAGGAAAAATCAGGGAATTCGACTGATCCTGGAGAAAATCAGGAAGATATCAGGGAAATTACTCGCCTTGGTATCTTTTCTTGTCATGATTAAGTTCAAGCACACTTTTTTTCTTCAATAGGCTAAGGCTTGCTTGAATAGTCCTGTATTTTGTTAAATGTAGTGTGTGTTATTTGCTCAGGACCTACACAGAAGCAAAGAAAACACTATAGAAATCAAGAAAAGGTCAAGGAAATATCAAAGCAAATGACTTCCTAAATTTGGTAGACAACCTGTTATTGTAGTAATAGACTGATTATATTGAAACTATTTTCAGCATTATTGGTGAAGGTCGCGCAAGTCGGATACTTCACAACTCGGACTGTACTGTGATTTTGCATGTGCTGTGATTTTTCAGTATATTGTATATCAGATTTTTAAGCCCAATACTAACAACTGGTATATAATTGTAGATGGGAGTAGCACACGCTCATAAATTCCGAATCAATTAACGGAAGGAGAAATCATGGCTCTGGCAACCAGAATATAATTACTGCTTATTTGAAGATTAGGGTGACGATAAATAAAGTTAACATTTTCTTCTAGGTTTTCTTGTGATGACAATTCCTGTAAACTAATTTGAGACTACCATTACTGACATAGGCAGGATAGCATAAAATCAAGAATACGAGAACGCAGGACTATGTAAAGTATATAAAAATGTTCAAAGGAGTGTATAAAGAAATAATATGAAAAGAAATGGTGGACAGTCGAAATGAACAAAGAGAATATCGGCAATTCGTCTAAAACAAAACCATAGGAATAGAAGATTGTTGAGAATTAAGACAGGAACTATCTCCCTTATTACTTCAGCATAATTATCAGGGCCGACAATTCCATTGACCTTCTCATTCATACATGAGAGTCTCTTAATTCAAAGCTTATATATATATATATATATATTTGTTGATTTCAGGCTGTATCACGTGACATACTTTTAAAGGAATATGAAAAGAAAGACAAAGAATATGTCTTCTACTACAGTCGAGTAAGTTCTCCATTATTTTATAGCAGCCAGTATTCAAGCTTTAACCTTCTCTTAACTGTCGTTCTTATTCTAAACCTGCACTCTACACTCATATAGCTAGCCATTGACAATCTTACTCCTTAGTTTGTGCGCAATCTGAGCTAGGAAAGGTAGAAATCAATTTGCTTTTTTAGGATAAAGAGCAATGACGACTCTACAATTTGGAATTTGGAATAATTTGGAATAATGGGTTTTGTACTGTACTGTCTAATATAAAGGCGAAATTCAGGAATAAACTTCACGAATTCCGATTTTTTGCAAATTTCACTGTAGAAACTTTTGGACCGAGAGAAAGTTTATCTTTACCTGAAAAGCTTCGGCAACTGGAGAGAATTGTGGGAAAAAATAAAAGTTTGACTGTATTTTGAATAACATCAGCGTCAAAATACAATACCGTATATGAATAATGTCCCATCCAATTGGAAGGTCAATTAGATCGGAAATAGACGATATTTGGTAGAGATTAGGTCATAGTTGTCTTCCAGAAGACTAGCTGGAGACTAACTACTAGACTAAGGGCCTGATTACGTGGGTGAGTTGACCCGTGTCTGGCTCGTGTCTGGCTCTGTGACCTAGCTCGACTCCCTGGTCAAATCCTTATTGACAGCTATGTCGCAATTACCTGAAGTGAGGCAACCCGGCAAGGCGGGTTAACTCGCTTTTTGAAAGTGGGTCAACCCGGTAAAACGGGTTAACCCTTCTCATGTAATATCGCA
>WIPJ01015131.1:669391-686153 GCA_018155075.1 Cassiopea andromeda | reverse complement strand
GGAATATTCAAGCGCGAACTAAGTGAAAATGGCTGTGGATAGTAAAAAACAAGCATTTGAATTGTTTTCAATCGGATTCAGCCGGGTTGGCTGAAGGTCACAGCCGAGGCAAAAGCGGGTCAAGCACCCCACGTAATCTCGAAAGTTTGGCGAGTCAGAGCCGAGTTACCAGAGGGTCAACTCGCCCACGTAATCAGGCCCTAACTAAATTCTCAAAAAATCGGAGTTTTTATAGACCTAAGTTCATGTTAAGCTCTAGCATTGATTTGTCGTAAAGGATTACATTAACTATAACTTTACAAGGCCCAACAGATTATCAATAGTGCTATATAGACAGGTACAGAAAATTTTCAAGGAAAATGACTTTCGCAAATAGAAGATTTTCCATAATTTCGTAGCCAAGCTTTCTCGAATTTGTATTTGGAGTTTTGAAAGGCAGAAACTTTCGTGAAACAGATCAAAATCACGAATTTTTCTGCCTGTAAAAGCATTTTGAACTTTATCAAATCGTTTGTCGCAGTTTTGGATTCTATCACAAGACAGAAAGTGATATAAAATTCTATTCAACTCAGCTTGTTCGTGTGTTGACTTAAGGAATTTTATGTGAAATCTTAAAATACGTTTTGTAGAATTTTTACATGTTATTGCTCCTATCAGAGGTTGGTGCAGTACTTCACTTCAAAAAATCATGAAGGCGATAGTTGAACAGAAATTCTCTTTTTCCTAAGATCACAAGAAAGGGTGTGTGCTTGCGCTTCAAAGTGAAACAAGAGCAGATTGTGGAGAACATTCAACCAGCATCAGTGAAAGTCTATGACTATTATGAAACAGGTGATTGTAAATTTATGGTTTTCTTATCAATGCACAAAAACTCTATTAAAGTATTAGTATTTTCAATTACTTTCAACTTTGTTTACCTATAGTAAAAAGCCTGTTTTTTAGACATGTAATGAAAAAAGGTGTTCCAACCAAAGTTGTAGAGACATGAGAGCCTTTTTTGTTCCATAATGTCTTGTCCTTTGTTGTCTTATTGTGTTTTTCTATTCTATTCTTTAATATGAGCATTGTTACCTTGGTACATCAAGGTGTATTTTGGCTGGGAAGCTATTCTTATATTTTAATGAAGAGAATTGAAAAAGATACAGTTTTTGAAAGCATAGATGATCTATATTTGTCTTCTCAGTCTATTAAACTGCTTTCTGTAAGATCCGTATTAAGATGTACTTAATTAGAACCAGAATGTAACCTTACCCTTATGCTATTTGAATGAAAGAGGAACTATTAATGTCATTGCTGTCCCCAAAAGAGAAATTTATGGGTTCTTAAATGAGACCAAAATTCAGTGGAAGCCTCCTATTGTCACGAGTTAGGAAAAGTTATTAATATTTTCACTTTTTTAAATAGAATTGTCAGCGACCAAGATCTACAAAGTTACTCCTGTTCAATGTGCTGGAATTGCAACACCGTACCCATAGAGGACATTTCCTTACAAAGAAACTTCATTTGATTTATCGTTTTTGTGTGCTCTCATAACTAACTTTGCATTGTAGTATAGATGTTTTGTTTTATTGATAACTTGCTGCAGAGAAAAATAATTTGCTCTAGTTTTTATAGTTCAGATGAATAAACAAGAAATTTTTTGTTATGCACGATTTCAATTGCAATCTATTGTAGATACTACGATTCGCACCCTTCTATAGTTCTTCGTACATTGCATCTGATCTCGTCTCTCAATGCATACTAGTTCACAATGCATTCACATTATACTAAAAGCTAGAAATTTTTGAAGGATGCTATTGCTCTTTTAAGATGGACATTATCCTTTTCTATATTTAAGATTTATATTTAGGATGCTTCTGATACTATGTTTACAAAAACGTCTAGATAATGTTGTTCCACTGGCTAGAAAGCCTTTACCTATTGAGAAATGTACCAAAACAGAATTAAACGTAAATCAAAACCTTAAAGCATATTTACGATTTCTGATGCTTACGAGAATTTTTTGATAACGTTGCTCTGCTGATTAAATCATTTATCTACAAGAAAATGTGCCAAAGCAGAATTAAACTTAAGTTAAGACCTTAAAGCATTAGAAAATTCAAAGCGATTGAGAATTGTCGATTCACTCATAAGGAGTATAAAGAAAGAGGTGTGGATGAAATACTGCTTTATAACAACTTTAGAGATCGTGCTACTGATTAATGAAAAAAGCAGAATGGCTTACTTTCAGGATTATGAAAAGGTTTTGTACAGCTATGAATCAGTAAGTTAAGAGAAATGTTGGAGATTCTCTGATGTTACTAAGTTAATGATGTAAATGGTACTCTATTACCGGACGATATGGAAACTAATATCTTTCAATGAATATCTCATAAATGTTGCTAATTGCATAACCACAACCATTCAGAAACAACAAGCTGCCCATGGAATATCAAAGTGACAAAATTGAACATTCTTAATCGCTACCATCAGTTACCCTTTCTAAGAATGAAGACATAATTAGAAATCTTGACTCGCCAAAATCAGTATCCCTCCTAGTATTCCATTAACATTATTTTCGTTGCCATTGTATTTCCAATACTTTTCCTGCTAGATATAAAAGCTTACTTTGGATGGTGATCATGGGCGTAGGAGGGCTTCAAATTTAGGGAGGCTGTAAAAATTTCTGCCCAACTGAGCAAAGCGACTTGGAGAGCTGATAGAAAAGTTGCCTGAATTTCCTATTGCTCTTTCAGGAAAATTTTCCGAATGTAGCAGATTTTTTCCCAACTAAGGGGGCTATAGCCCACTACAACCCCCTTTCCTACGCTTATGATGGTGATTCTTTTTTGAGCCAATCAAGATTTGATACCTGTGCTTATTCTCATACAACAAGGGAATCAGCGAGTGATGCTCTGTAACTGACGAAGAAGATCCACCAATCAATTCAGTGTAGGGGAGTAGGGAAAAACTATGGAACAGTCTACTGATAGCAATATGAATTTCATCCTGCAAAGTTATGTTCAATAAGCAAGTTCAAACGTACAAATTAAATTTTTTCGTTTGAAATGAAAATTTATCAGGCAAAATCTAACCTTGAAATGCACAGCCTACTAGAAATGACCGAGGAGACTCATTCTCGAGCGTTTAGCTACTATGGAGACTCTTCTTCAAGAATTCTACTTTTTAGTAAATGGTACGATTGCACGTTTTTTTACAAGAAAGTTTTTTTCGCCCAGTGTTTAAAGTTTCTAAACTTTTTCACGATTCAAGTATCAAAACTGTCTTAAGATTTTCTTAGCAAATATTCTTGGGTTCCAATGTTTTGTGCATGCACGTTAATGGAAAGTTAAAAAGCTTGGGCTCCACTACACAATTTAGAACTATAAAAATATATAAAATACATAAAAGAAGATGTAGCCAAGGAGGCCCATATACAATTGCTAAGGGGCCTACTTGAAAATGTTCCGAGTCCTGGTGGACCCCCATGTCCCTGGTTTAAACATAATATACATATTCCATCGCTGACACACATGAAATATATGCATGACAAAGTTGACACACCTGTCGACAAAGCAAAGATATGACCGCACAGGGAATAAAAGCCTTGACAATTTCTCAGGCACTGGACTCTTGATGAGAGTATTTTTACAATTTGTATTGTGAAAAACCATTTGCACCAATACTTATTTTTACCTTCTCTTATAAGGAAGATAATGATATAACTTGCAGTTTTTTATTCTGCAAATTTGCGTCGTCATTTTTCGATTGCATTTGGATTGATTGTTATAGGGTTTGAGTATTGGAGTACAAAATTTGGGCCGCGTGCTATAGAGGCTAGCTTCTGTATAGAAACAAATGCAAACTTTCCACCACCAGCATAGCATTTCTCGATACTTCAGCTTGCTATCGATAGGTAATGTGTTGTGAATAATTTTTTACAAGACATTCTTGATTTTACTGCACGTGGTAGCCGTTTTGATTCACGATAGCAGTGAATAATAGCATAGAAATAATTTTCACATTTTTTCTTTCCTCTGCTTCCGTCTTTTCTCACATAAGTGTCATCACCAACTTCATCACAAGCATAGTCTATGACTTTTCGTGGCCTAAGCGACATCGGAGCTTCAGCCATCTTGAAAATTTAACTTGCAGTGATGCGCGACTTCATGCGCAGTTGCATGATAGACCATATTTATTTGTCATCTATTCACAGCAATAAGTTTCATAAGAGAAAAGTTGTGTGCAAGGTAGAGACATAGGTGCAAACCATGTAATGCTCAACCTGGGCATTAGATTAGTGAACTTTGCCTTCGCACCAATAAGGAAATTCAATTAAGGATAAAAGCAACGCTTTGGAAATGGAGATGGGACAGCTCGCTTCTTTGTATGATCACAAGCAGGCCCGTAATCAATGTGACTTTATACCGGGCATAACCTCGGTAGTATGTGCCATATTCTGCAGTATGGAGCACATTTTTACTTCTGTTTGATGTACAGTATCTTAGCACACTAATTGACTTGCTGCAAAAAATTTATGAGTGTAGGCAGATCAAAAATATAGCCAAAAGTTATAGAACTCAAAATTTAAAATCCATGCGGAAATTACTACTCAAAAGCAAAAACTGGATAGTAGTTATGTCTGTTGCTTCGAGATAGAATAAAGTTAAAGTGTAATTATCAGTAGGAGTATAACCTTTCTGACTACTTAACACAAAAAGCATTGGAAAAAGCCAGTTTGCTGGATGAATTCATTTTTGCAAATAGCTCTGCAGATAAAGACAAGAATTTAGCCTCGCGGTAAGAGAAAATTAATGCCATAGCATTTATGAAGAAATATTTACTGCTAGGACAAACTCTAGAAAAGGCTGTTAGTTCAAAAATGAAGAAAACTTTTTGAGAATTTGGAATTCTGTCTGGCGTTATATAGCACCCATGAAAGATTCTTAAAAAGGATTTAATTAATTTTCTAATTGGAAGTTCAGATATGTCATATGAGCCAATGCGTTTTAAATTAGAATTTTAGCAAAGGCCATTCATCAGTTCTACTAGTAAGTAGTGTAATGTCTCTACTTCTTGTACCTTACTAAAGAAAGTCTAGTGGCAGCGCCTCCAGGGAACTTTAGATGCAGCACCAGCGACAAGGACCTTCGAAAGTTTTATTGCAACTGGTGTTTAAAGAGGCACCCTTCAATATGGCTTAGAAAACATCCCCATACTTCATATTTACTACTTGCCACCCCAGTTTGAACAACATTTGATTAAGTCCGAAACGAGTTACTTCAGTGCTAATGTAATGACTTTGGCAATCCACTTATGGGAGGAATTACTCGAGGCAAAATCCACTTATGGGAGGAATTAACCCCCAGATTTTCTATGTTAAATAAGCCCTAATGTCATTAGCAACAAATTTGCAAGATTTCCATCTTCTATTTTCCAGATAGGAAATGTCAATATATCAAATACCAAGCTACACAGTGCTTTTCGCTTACCAGCCCTACCTTTTAACAATGCTGAGGGTATTTTTGGTATTGTTGACAAGTCCTTCATCCTCTAGAAAGATAATTAGCTCCAACATCGAGTTGTAAACACGCAGAACATGGCAGCAGAAACCACAGTGTCAATATAACTTAAAATATGTCCATAATTAAAAAAAGGCAAGCTCTCTTCCTGCTCTGCATTAGTCCAAACGGTCTACAAATTGCTGACGAAGAGCTTGAACGTCGAATCGTTGCTTAGTGTAAGTGAATTCCAGGGATGAGATAAACAAAAAATATCGCTCTTTTCCATCCATAATTTTGCCTGTAAGATTAGTACATGGCTGCCCAAAAAAGAAGTGAATTTGCTTTCAAATATTTTTAGCTGTGAGTAGGATTATGATTTAAATCAGTAGGCCATTACTCATTGAGGACTTAACGAATTCTTGATGCTTGACGATTTTTTACTTATCATAGAACATAATACGACTCCTTGTTCAACGTTTTGATAAGCACAAGGAGGTACAATATTGTTGCTTTGAAACCGATAATATATTGCTTTTATATGTTGGATTGTGGTGGTGGTTTGCTGAAAACAGTAAAGAGGGCGTTCAGAATGATTCTAAAAATTCCAATGATACGGTTCAGTGAAACTGAAAATACAGCTCAAAACAAATGTTGTGATGTTGATAAGGGAGATTGTAATGACTGACTAGAGAAAACGGCATCTTCGTGGAAGAGGATTCAGTAAAACTTGAAATAATGCTGTCTTTCATAGCTGAAGTAATTAGAATCCATTTTGTCATTTTAGGCCAGATTCTAACAGCGTTTGCAAAGTTGATATACCCTGGAAAACCCAAAGATGTTTCTGAAGACATCGTGTTAATTACTGGAGCTGGGGCTGGCATTGGACGCATAATTGCCTTGAGGTTAGAGTCATCGTAAATTTCATTAATAAATTCAAAGCTAATCATAGATTTGATAGATGATGCAATAAAATTTACGTTCCTATGTTTAGTTTGTGTATTACAATTAGACCAGAGTGACCTCTTGATCTAATGTTTTTTTTATTGAAATTGCTTTGAAAGTTTTCAAATTTTCCTTTCTGCTTTTCTTTTCGTTTTAAATTGCTTTGATTCGACAAAATACCAAAATTTCTTTCCATAGCATATAGCTAAGTTGTCAGTGTGGAACTTAGACGTGTGTTAGCCTATATTGGCACTACCGTAAAGACTCGATTAAGCCCCTTCCTTTCATCAAGCCCCCTTTGAATAAACCCCACCGTCGAGCTGCTTTCTGAAAAATAAGCCACTCTCTCAAATATGCACCCATGTGAGCTAAGTGGCTCAGCATACTAAAAGTAAAACCAACGAAAATGAAAAAAATCAGCTATTACTTTGCTCCTTTGTGGTAACAATTGACGCGAACGACTGTCTTACGCACTTTCCTTTCCTTCATTTCATCTCCTCCGTCAAAATACATTAGAGTTTTTGTTCTTTCTAGCAGCTTTTCTTCAAGCTATTCAATATTCTTTCACTTATAGTCACCATGTGGTAGACTTCTGTACGTGTAGATTTAAATATCCCCCTCGATTAAGCCAGCTACCTATAACAAGCCACCACCTTAAAAATCATTTCTAAAAATAAGCCCCGGGGGCTGAATCGAGTCTTTATGGTATATTTTATATATGTATTTTATGTTGTTATATCCTACAGTTTCCTGTTTGATGTTTTTAGTTTTGGAAAATTAGGATCAGTTGTGGTTTGCTGTGATATAGACAGCGCTGGAAACCAGCAGACTGTTGAAGATATCAAAGAACTTGGTGGCAAGGCATTTGGATATGTTTTTGACTGCAGTGACAGGGAGGCAGTGTATGAAAATGCCAAGAAAATTAAGAAGAATGCGGGAAATGTTACAATTTTGGTTAATAATGCTGGCATAATTACTGGAAAGAAATTCATGGATGTTCCAGATGAACTGGCACAAAAAACAGTTGAACTGAATACCATTGCCCATTTCTGGGTAGGAACATTTTAATAGTAGTGGAGGCAGTTATGTCGTCCTAAAACTGTAGGAAGGGGGCTATGTTGTAGAAAACATATTGGTCACCCCCATTGGCCACGCCCATTTTTGAGAATTCTGGCAATAATTTGCTTAGTACTGTTGTACATGTGAGAGTGTTGAACGAAGGAGAATGCCTGCATAGAGTTGTAGTATTCTTCTGTTGATAGGAGCGTACCTTTCCTCTATCCTCCTTTCGCAAGTACGTATTCAAGAAGTTTTCCAGCCTAAAAATTGTTTGATAGAGAGGGCTGAGCCCCCCAAAATTCTTGTTATTTTAAGAAGGGGGCTAAGCCCCTCTGAGCCCTCTTCCACGACATGCCTGAATGGAAGGCGAGTTTCTCTCTTGCTCTCAAAGTTAAGAGCTGCATTGGATGTCCAAGCTAAATATATGGTATGCATATACCATTCTTCCGTTATGGAACTCTAGCCAGCCTTAACCTGACATCTAATGTTTAACGGGTAAATGTATTTAAATTTAGTCATTTTTTCTTTCTCATATCTTTTTTTTGATATATTTTTCACTTAAAGTCATAGGGTGGTTGTGGTCTATTGTTCCCCATGGCATAGCCTTATTAGTATTGCGAAGTAATTGTAAATATTGTAATGTGTAACGTGTGTTGGAAAAGTTTTGCTTCCTTCTCAAATAAAAATAACTTCTTCATATGAAGTACCAACACGTACTCAAGGAGAGAGAGAGAGAGAGAGAGAGAGAGAGAGAGAGAGAGAGAGAGGGATGCAAATAGATAATGATACATTCCACATCATTTTCTTATTTTCTTTCAGACAGTAAAAGCCTTTTTACCAGCCATGCTTGAAAATAACCATAACCATCCAGCCATGTGCTGGACTAAGTGGAACATGTGGGCTGTCTGACTATTGTGCATCAAAGTTTGGAGCTGTTGGCTTCCTAGAGTCATTGCATATGGAGTTCAAAGCAATGAAGAAAAGCGTTTATACCACAGTTGTTTGTCCTTACTTCACCAACACTGAATTGGCTACTGGTGTGCAAATCAGGTACGGTGCCAAATCGAGTACACACTTTATTATAAGCAAACCATCATTTTGCTTGAGCCTCCATTTTCTTAACTTTTCCCGAAACGGAATCTGAGATTTTGTTAACTTTTACTGACATAAACTGGCTAATTTGGGTTATCCTGTCTTGCTTAAGCTTGCATACTCGAACTTGAATCCTATCTTCAACATTTTGGATGTAATCACGATGTAATGTCGATTTTTGGTAAACAAAAATACTTAACTATGGAAGTTGGGCCTTTTGATTTTCTTAAGATTTTGTTAAGATTTCGGTTGTCTGAGCCTCATTTTCTTATAAAAAATCGTGTACACGTTCGTTTTATAAGAAACCTAGCTCAAGGTCACGTGGCCACATTCTAGTACTAAAAGTTTCTTAATTGAGCGAACTAAATTGCACTGAAAATGAAACAGATAGTTGACGTAGCAAACTATTGTTCATGTAACAAGCAAATTTCGTCAGTGCTAGTTGAAATCTGAAGCAATGTTATATTCACATTGTTTTGGTACAGCATTACGTTGAACCAAGTAATGGCTTCAATAAGCTGTTTATCTATATTTCATAGCTTTTTCCTTGTACTCCTAAACATATCATAAATGTTAGAATGTCTAGTGCTAGGTTGCTTAGACTGGTTTCCTATGACAAAGACGTGTATTGTGATTTGTATACGCCGTAAAGACGTATACAAATCACAATACACGTCTTTTTATACACGTTAAGCCCCTGGGGGGATTATTTTTCATAAATGATTTTTAGGGTGGGACTTATTTCATGGGAGGTTTAAATGAATAGAGGGCTTATTTACATCTACATGTACGGCGGTCTACTATATGGTGATGCAAAGTGAAAGAATATCGAATATTCTGTAAAAGCTGTTATACATGACAGAAATTCAAATTCAGTTTAATTCAATGCAAATAGAGATGAAATGAAGGAACGGAAAGTCGCTAAAACAGTTATTCACATCAAATGTTTGCACAAATGAGCAGATAAAAAGCTAAGTTTTTTGTTTTCGTTGATTTTGATATGTATTACACTGAGGCAGTAAGCCCCCCATGAGGGCTTATTTGAGAGTGGGGCTCATTTTTCAGAAGACAGATTGAGGCTGGGGGCTTTTTCGAGTGGGACTTAATCAAAGAAGGGGACTTAATCGAGTCTTTACGTTATTTGCTTTTGACTGTGAAGTATATATTGAAAATATTTCAATTGCATAATATGACAAAATGGAGAGAAAAATATGACAAATGAACATTGGAATAAAACTCAAAGCGTAATAAAAAGAGAAAAAATATAATAATAATAATATTCAACAGATCCAACGGATATTTGACAGATTCATTGCAGATGGCTTTTCACTGTTAAAGCTATAAGACATAAATACAGTTTTTATTAGAGATGAAAAAAATAATCATTATGAAAAGCAAAAAGAAAAGCAATGTGCCTAAAGGTTAATTGTACTGCTCTGCTTTATCAATAAGTAGTTTGTTTGTATCTGCCAGATAGAAACAAACTACTTATTGATAGAGCAGAGCAGCGCAATTAACCTTTAGGCACATTGCTTTTCTTTTTGCTTTTCATTTCATAGTGTATCTGGCAGAGTTAAAAGGTCTGGCTGCATGGTCCTGAAAAGTTCCTTCCGACTTTCCATAGGTATTTCCAGCCATATGGTGCTGTTCGATCACAGTCCTTCGTAGTTTTTGTTTATCTTTATTATAAGGTATCCTTGGCTCCTACCATTGTTGGAACCTGACTATGTTGTGGATCAAATTATGGATGCTGTTCTGCACAACAGAGAATTTCTGTATTTACCAAGAAGTATTCATTTTCTTATGATCTTGAAAGCGTAAGTGTTGTTTTAATTTCTTGAATTCTTTGCACAGTATTTTATTTACTCTTATGAGTTACAGTTTTCAGCTTCATATGAAACACTGCTGTTTAGGACCTCTGTTTGAAGAATCCACAGAGACAGAATCCTGCTGCAGTGCAATATGCCTTGCTTTGGCTAATTTCACTAAGCTTTTTTAGGCCGACCTCCATAGCAATCGCTTTGGTCGCAATGCATTGCGCTCCAGCATTTTGCGACCATGCGGCCAGTTCTAGGGCGATCGCTCAAAACATAGCTCTAAAGTAGAATTTGATTCAACTCTCAGAACGACCACAGTGACCACATACGACTGTGAGATGAACTGCTACTAGAAATTTTACTGATGAACTCGCTCTTTAATCGCTTGGAAACACTTTTTTCAACAATACAAACAATCTTTTGCCTGCTATTTGAGATATCAGAGATCCATAACATTTCAGTAGAGATTGAGTCAATAAGTGTTGGTCCAAAATCGCATATAATGTAAAGGTTACATTTTATGGCCTTCTCTTCCAAAAAAAAAGTTCTAGCGCTCGATCTGAATTCAAGGAATTCATAAATTATGGAAATATATGCAACTGCAGATTATGCAAAACGTTTATACATGATGCAGCCTTATTGTAAATAAAGATTTGCATTATTTGTAATTAGGCTCTATTTAGCATGTAATACTGCTTCCATTCTTTTATGCAATTCATATCATATAATTCTCTAATGAATGTTACAAGATTGAGGTCAGTGCATAAATTTTTTTCTTATAAAAAACACGAGTATTCGACAAATGTTAGGCTACTTCTACAATACTCAACAAACTCAGCACCCCTGCCCCTCTGGCTATTCTTGAAAAGTTGCCACTCTTTTGGAGTATGGTAGAATTCTTGATGTGCTTAAATGTACTGGATTTTGTATAATGGAGAATGGATTTGATTTCAGAGCTTTGGTGTGAAGATAACTGAATGTTACGAAGTATTTTTCTTTAGGTTATTGCCATGCTCTTCATTTGTTGCACTTCATGAGTTCCTTGGTCTGTCAACTGCTATGGATCATTTTGTTGGAAGGAAGAAAGACAACTAAAACGCTGATACTAATATTTGACAAAGCTAATTTACTCCTATTTGTATCATTAAAATTGTTCTATGCTTACAGTCTCCATTTCGTAGTTTTTGTGAGAAATTCTTACATAACATCATTATAAATCTGTCAACTTGAACTTCCCTTTTTACTAAATCATAGCACAACATTTTATTTTCTCTCCAATTTTGGGTATCATATTTGTTTCGTAGGATATTTCTTCGGAGGGAAGTATTTTGTAGGTTTTTCAGTGTAATCAACCTCTGCAACCTTTGAAATGAATTATGAAGCTGTTGCCTAGGTACTATCGAAAGTAAGGCCAATGTACAAACGAAAAGTTTTTGGACATTCTTCGTTGGTGGCTGTTCATTCTATTAGTCTAAACAAAATTTTCAGTCCTCACTCTTCGTTCTCTATGAACTTTAGCAATGTACTCCAAACTATCCTTTTTCCCAGATTCCAATATTAGAATAAATTCCTGCAGATATTAGCAAAGATAAGCTAATCTTTGCTGAGTTAAGACTGTACATTCACTGTTAAATGAGGAGACCAATCCAACACAAAAGACCAATTCCACATGTCTTTCTTTGCCAATATATTCGTTACACGTTTAACGTATAACTATAAGAACTACTTAATTTTTAATACTTATGATACACATTAAGAGATTGTGAGAAATGATGAAGCTGCTTGCAAATATTTTGATTATTCACTTGCAGCAGTAAGTCAGACTATTCAATATTCCTCTCAATCGCCCTTGCCACGTTTGATGGTGAATTCTTTGAATTCTAATCCTGCAATGTCTTTCTCATTTTTAAACTTGCAGTCTGATATTCTAGATTGTGGGCTTCCTGTTGTTCTCAACCACTCCTTCCTGTAAATAAAGCCAAATATTGCAAATAAAACCAAAAACTGTGAATAAAAGCCAAAAATGCAAAATTCTGCCAAGACTAAGGGGAAGCAAATGACATATGTCCTTGAATAAGCCCCTGGTGCACTAATTCATGGACAAGGGAGCCCAAAGTTTCATCAGTGAGGGAGAACTGCAGAAAATAAGAACAGGTCTGGGTTACCAATACATGCAACATATTGGCACATGAATACAAATGACGTTCTAACTCACTTCTATGAAGTCAATAACTTTGCCCTGAATAGGAGCAGTGATACCGTGCTATCATCTTATCTAAATAGTATGTTGGTACTACAGAGCTTTACTACAGCATGAAAAAGAGGCAACATTTGTATATATACATAAAAGCTTTTTCCATCTATCATCTTATCATTAGCACAAATTTCTTTAATGTGGACCAAAACATCCATACATTTGTAAAATACAACTACACTCTCACAATCTAATGCATGCCAACAAGCAGCAGACAGAAGGCCATGGTTGGCCTAATGGCCTTACTTTCAAAATTTAGCTCTGTCCTAGGAGATACACTACACTTCTTCCTGTAAACCAGCATTTCGCAAATAGTAGTGCAATGTTGAAGGGGACACAAATGCCCCAGGGAAGAGGTATGCTTATGCAACGTTTATAGATAGACTTTATTTCTAGTGCGTGGGGGGAATGAAATATTTTTCTTCCCTTGAGGGGGGCTTTGGAAAAAGTAATTGAGAAGCACTGTTGCAAAAAATCCATCTACATACATTGGAGTCATTAGTGTCCAAGGAAATTTTTCATCAACTGAGTTATACACTGCCAAGATAGAAGTTTTCCGTATTTTGCAATTCCAGAATTCCAATTCTTCTTCATAGGAAAAATTGGTTACACATCTTCACAATAGACCCATACTCAAAACAATAACACAATATTTACATTTCTTCAATTTTTCTAACTTCTCCTTGTATACATCCAACAACTGTGTGCCTTTTAGTGTTCATCACCCAACCAACTAGGCCATATCGCAATGCTGTAGAATGTGTGTGCTAGGACAGTTAAAGTACAAAGCAGTTATGAAACATCAAGTTTATTTGTTATTATTAATAGAGGCAACAAAATTCTTTGCTTTGATCGGGAGAGCTTAGGGGATTCTATTTTATGAGGAAAGTATGAGGGGAGTTTTAATAGAAATGTAAAGACAGCTGATGAAAACTTTACAACAGTTTTTGTGAAGGATAGTGACTAAATTAAGCTTGCCATCGCTACATCCCATTTTTTGTCACTGATAGATAATTTCCAACCAACTCTTAATAGATTTTGTTCCTATATTTAACAGCAATAAAAGCAAATTTCTAGATCTAACAGGCCACTACAAATATATATAAGTCTTCCCCCTCTTTCCACCCAGGACCACCCCTGTGCTCAATGCAGGAGATTGTCCACTTACCTTTCTAAAGAATACTCCTGTTTGACATCAGAATATGCAAAGAATAAAGAATATGTGAATTACAAATAAAGACAACTGAAAAAGCTAGAACTGCGTAAAACAAAAAATTGGTACAAAGCAGTGGTATGCTGACTGGAGGGATATGTTCCTTTGAGACAACTTGCTAAGGAGTACTAAAGCAACAAAGAAAACTTTCATAATGTATTGTTGGGCACTATTCTTACATCTGAGTTAAGCCTCCAATCTGCATGGCATCCCAACAAACTATTGGTACTTGGGTGAGAGCATGAGTGGAAGACAGGAATTGTTAACAACCCTTGTGTACCAACTCAATTATTTCTGTTTAACTCCAGGCTACAAGGGATATTATCTTCATACCCAATATTTATACACTTTAACACAAAAATTGCAGTATTAGCTCAACACTGAAAGAAAAAATTGACGAAGTTGTAAAATTAGCTACATAATGTAGCCTACATTGTCTGAGTGCAAAATTTTCAAGGTTTCCACTTTTAAACCTCTAAATGTTCGCTGTGCACACCTGAGATGACGATGGAATGTGCTATACTCTGGAGTCTAATTTAAGCCAAGGACAAGGTGCCGAATTCATACTAGAAACTGGAACGGGAAATCACTCCAACTGGAACAGCTCAAGTTCATTTCATTTCTAAAATTCCTCATATACAAATCTTAAATGACAGTAGAATATATAAATATATAATTTAAATCAACATTGATTAAGAAAGAGAAACATTTTTAACAAACAAAATGATATTATATAAAAAAAACATACTATTATAATATTGGGAAATACCAAGCAGATTTGTATGCAGGAATTTCTTCAAGGAGCCCCCTAAATAGATAGACTAAAGGAGGAGAGAGCAGAGCTATTCATATTCTTACTAAGTATTACCTTATTTTCAGTTTTTGTCTAGTTAAATCTAATCTACAAATAAAAATTACCTTGAACCTTTCCGAATACCTCAAAATCAACGGATTTTAGAAACTTAGCGACGGCCATCTTGCCTTCAAATATTCGCGGAACTTCACATCGAAATGAGGCTCTCCCTCTAAAGTGTCATTGATCGAATGTCACTGAATGTTGCAGTGGTTGAGCAGGCGTGTAATTCAGGGGGGCTCAGCCCCTTGCTACAATTATGAAAGCGTTTGGAAACTAAGTCCCCCTTTTTCCAACCATATTTTGGGATAAATAAGTTCCTAACTATGCATTTGCCAAAGGACGAGAGAGAGGAAAGGAACGCTCCTTTCGGCAGAAGAACAGTACAGTCTTATTGTTGGCTTTCTCTTACTTTCATTTACACAGTGGTGGCAAACACGTTATTGTTTTTAATGCAAAAATGGGCACTACTAAAAGCGTGGTTTATATATTTCCTACAACACAGCCCTATTTCCTTTTGACTCTTCTAATACCATAGTTACAAACTTAATGGAAAAAAGTTAACTAACTTTATCCTTCCATATATCTGGTTGGAAACATTTAGCCCTGTCCACAAGTTGCTCGGCAACTTTAGGCTTTTCTAGCAACTTTCAGCTTGTTGAGCAACTTTCAGTATATCCGGCAACTTTTATGTTTTTGTGTCTCGATAGTTACAGTCATGCTTCTGGTACGAGTGAGACAATAAAAGTGTAGAATATAGCTTATTTCGAGAATATATTTGTCCAATCTTTAAGTTTTACAGTTAGGTAACACGTGTTTCTATGAAAAGGTGTCTCTAAGAAACAAGAAGCTAGAATAAAGCAATAATTAAGAAACTTTTAAGAAACACAGGCAGGCTGAGCTTTAAATGTTAACTAGAAAAACTGTGCTTGTAAGAAAGATTTAAAAAAAAACGGTCAAAACGTTATTGAGTATTTGATCATTAAGGTGAATATAGGCGTGGTTGACATTTAAATTGGCAACTTTCTTGAAAACGAGCAACTTTTCAGAAAATTTCGAGCAACTTGTGGACAGGGCTAGATACATTCTTTGACAAAAAGAATGCTGCACAATGCAAGCACTTTTCCGCAACTGCACAACGTATTGATATACCTTGACCATTTCGCAGCTAGTTATGACAATTTATGACCAAGTATAACCAATAGAAGAAATGAATCAAAGATTGAAAATTTGGTCAAACTTCGCATTAGATATTAAACCCTTGCTTGGCCAACGTTCTTCAAGGTTTATGGGCAATGGCGGGTGCCACGCTCCCTCCGCAATCAGCCCCGTCGACATAATCAGCTGAAATATAACGCATATTTCTTCGATAACAGCAGGGGAATAGACGTAGGAACTGGGGGCACAGGGGCACGTGCCCCCCACTTTTCAAAGACTCAAGCAAAGTGCCCCTTTTATTTGCCTTGGTTTCCCTACTTGAGAACTTTTAAGATGCAAAAATAAATAGAAAATACACAATTCTGGAGATTTCAGATCTAAAGTTCAAAATTTCCGGGGGGAACAGGCCCCCAGACCCCATATCTGATTTAAATTTAGGGACTGGTGCAAAGTTACTCATTTTCATCGTGCCAACTGTCTTGTCATTTCATTAAATTTTTACCCCCCAGACAAAGTGCTTAATGTCATTTCCAGAATCCCTGCCAAGGTGCTCCTCAATGCATTTGCCCTCCGACCTTTATAATGCCTCCTATATGAATTACCACTATAATCATTCACATCAGCGTTGATATAATGTTCTTTTTGTCCAAATCATACGAGGGTAACATGCTCCAAGCCTAGTTCCCTTATCTGCGGTGCCAGTGTATATTAACAGTGTGTAGATTGAGAACTGTAGCTGTAGAATCTTAAGTTTTGTTGGCACTCGCTGCCTAGCAAGTCCTTTCCTGCTTTTCAGTTTTGTGCCTATAGCCTTATGCGACATGTTAGAAACAGAGACAGACAACAGAGGCAAGGTGAGTGTGTTTGTGTGTGTGTGTGTGTGTGTCTATA
>WIPJ01015131.1:579090-666990 GCA_018155075.1 Cassiopea andromeda | reverse complement strand
ATATATATATATATATATATATATATATATATATATATATATATATATATATATAGTGAATATATGAAGCAAACTGAGTCAAACAAACACAAAAATAACGTTGTATTTTTCTATTATTTGCATACAACATACTTCCCCTATACACGGAGGTATGACAATCACCTAAAATAAACTTGTCTCAGCGCTGAAGTCCTTGGTCTACTTGCAGCGATTCATGATAGGCACCATATCTGCAAACAGGAGGAAATGTTAGGTCTCAATTTGAAATTGCAAAGAAATACACAATAGTAAAGAAAATTATTCGTTTGAGAAAGGCACGTCAACAATTCTGTTATTTGATATTAATCATGGTTAGCATCTATAGGAGGTCAAACTTCAGAATGACTGACGAGTTACAAAAAGAGGCCTAGAGTCCAAACTGAAAACAGAACTCTAAGTAAAAATTAATGCAAAATCAAAGAGTAGACACCACGAGCTTGAATTTGAAACACATCAAATGAAGTTGAAGACATGCATCAGTCTCAATTGGGAGCTGGAGCAAGTATCAATATTTGACTGCTATGCTCAAAATTATGAAGATTAACGTACGAGAACTGTATTACAAGAACAAAATTTTCTAAAAGCCACATTGATTCACCGCCAAGAGATAGCAGATTCATTAAAATGGGCTTAAAAGACTAATTATTATAAGATAGGAGATAATGTATTTTACTTTCAAAGGTAATTTTTTCTGTGATATTCTTGGATTTTATATGCTCTTCCTGATTTGATATAAATACTTGGTCCCCGTTAATCTGCCATTGTTGCTCTAAACACATCCTTTTTAGGTCATCCTCTAAAAACCAGCACAATTAAAAGTAGGCAATATGAAGAATGAATATAATTAATTACGAAAATTTTCGTCTAAGGTGAGGTTTCAGGCAGCTCTCTCTAAATCATCAGAATACCTTGTACAACTACCTTGTACATAGAATAACATGTTTGCTATGCAAGCGAAGTTCTGTTAGCCCAGGTTCGCCCCAAGTTTCTATCCACACTGTAAATTAGCTGTTTTCAGCACGGACAAATCTTGGGTTCGCCCTGAGTTAAGCTAACCTGGAGCGACCCTGGGCTGATCTCCGTAGCGTGGAGAGAGCTCTAAAATCAAACTACGGCAAGTTTCTGTACAAAGTGAGGCTACTCCACTCTGGGACATGCTTCTATTAGGCATAATCTACATGTTGCACATCTGCCGCGCCTACACTTATCACGCGGAGGCATAAAAAGTACAAACTGAACAAGAAAGAATAGGTACAAATATGCAGCTGGTCATGAATCTAGACAACATCTCATGCTCAGTGCTAGCTAAGATGAGAAGTTGGCCCTGAGTTTCTATTGGCAAAAACGTGTAGCAAAATACCTGATAAATTTCCAAGCATTTCCATAAGCTGCAACTTGTCAACTAATTGAAATGTTACATTCAAAACGGAAACAATGACTGAAAATAACAAGAAAAAAGCTGACAGACAAATACTGGCTCTAAGGAAGAAACTGAAAAAAGATAGAATGTTTCACTTACTAACATCCATAATCTTTGAAGACTAAGGCCCCATTCACACGATACCGGATTCACTTTATATCGGGTTACTTTTTATAAGAGATAGGTGTTCTGTTTTCCTTTATACCTTTAACCAATACAATGACAAAAATTTACAATAGGCGATGCCATTGGGAGTATGATAGACATAACTACCCAATGGCCTGTGAACACAAAAACATTACAGATGCCAAGAACTATACCAAAATCTTATTGGTCTCTCAATAGAGAGGAGTAGTTCAAATAAATGTTCATAAAAACTTAGAAGATGGAAAAACTTGAGTGAATTAGAGGAATATGGTAGATTATGGTATACTCCTTGGCAACACAGATACATGAGCAATACATAGACTAAAAATATGTGTAACTAATAGTGATACCACGATTGAGGGTAGAATGAGATAGATATATTGACCTAACTTGATATTAATGGTCCTACGAGAAACGTTTTGATGTAAGAGTGAACCGAACTGTTGCTTCTAAGGTATTCTGTTCACAAGGGAATGGATGAATCCAATACGCTGCGCATCGCTGCTGCGGAGTGAATTCACTCCGCTGTGAAAGTGGCACGCATCGGATTGCTTTTAATATCGGATCACTTTTGAGATAGCGTTAACACATGAATCCGATACGTCGTCACTCCAGAACTTCTCTTTGACACGAAAAGCTCTCCTAAACAACAGGGGTTATCGTGTGAGCAGGAGAAATCTTCATATCAGATTTGTTCAGGAATTTCGTGTGAAACAAATCCGGTATCGTGTGAATGGGCCTAAGTGAAAATTAGAAAAACTATTGCCTGACCATCCTATCAATCTATTAATGCATCCGTGAAAACCCTTTTTTTACCTCAAAGTCTTACGACTGCTTGAAAATGCTAAAACACTACTGCGGCAAAATAGAGAGTGTATTACCGTCTGTCAAAGTTCTCTCAACAGAGTAGGACAAAAAGCACTTCCGCATGTTATAGCAGAATTTCAATTTTATGTGTACCTTACTGGTCCTTTTTACGCCGGTTCTTTTAACGCCGGTCATCCTTACACCGGCCCTTACAACGCTAGGGAAGAAGTTTGGTCTACCCCCACTTTGAGTCACAGTTTAAGTCATCTACGATTGTGAAAAGACATAAGGCCTTGCATTATTTTTAAATTTCAGAGATTCTGAGCCACAATACTTATAAAATGTTATTCTTATAAAGAAGAGTGCATCACAAATCTTATCAGTTTTGTTGATCGTTGATTCTAATTTCTGAACCGAGTAAATTAAAACCGAAAAATTTCGGACGATTATAGTAAACTCTCTTCCCGTTGGCTTCTTTGTCCCCCTTGTGCCTTTCACATCTTGATTTAGATTGCTAGTGCTTGCTTTTTATTCATTTTGTAAGTCTTAGTGTGTATGCCCTGTAATATGGTCATTAGCAAGTTGTTTCTTTCTTTAGAATCCATTCAATCTTTTATGAAACTTTGATATTAATGTGTATCTACGTATACAAGTTGGAAATACACTGCATATTCTAGACATTAGGAGATTTGAATCCAGATTTTTCCTGAAGTTTACTTGGTTTTCCTAGCTATTTTGATAGCTTTTGATTTTAATGTAAATGTGTTTCTGATTCGAAAATATTTGCATATATCACCATCTCCACCAATCTTTCTTCCCCACCCCAACAATCCAAAATAAGCATTTCAACAGATCCCCTTCCCTGATGACGTTATAAGTAAATGATTCCAAAAATAAGAGCTACAAAAACAACGCCACTGCTCTGCCAAAAATCGTGAATTTTCGACCCTTTTTACGCCGGCACTTTTAAAGCCGGTCCTTTTAACGTCACGTAGGGAAAATTAACGCCATTAAGGGTCGCTGCAGAAGGGGCCAATAAGGTATAATAATATAGGAGTGAAAGTTCAGGAGCCATCAGCAAATTTATTCGAATCAGATTCAAGGTATATTTACCTTAAACTCACGTCTCACGTTACGAGATGCGATAAATATTCTACAGTTTGATTGCTACATGTGCTTGCAAGAATCTTAAGCAATAACCTAGATCTTAAGCCATGAATGGCAAGCAAATAAGAATTCAAAGTCAGGGAACTTTGCTCTGAATTTTTGAAATGAATGATAGATAGCATCATTATCATACGATGGAAACTATCATATTTGCTGCCAAAAATTACAGTTCTACGTAAATGAACAACTATGAAATGTGGAAACATGAATTAGTTGAGGTGAAGATAAAGAGTGATTACTCCAAAACATAAAAGAATGTTGAACATTGGCCACTTTCAATAGAAGATGACTCAATGCTATGAAAAAGATAAATATGATGGAAGCCATTGGGAGATCTGCTCTTTAGAAATTGTCATACTGTAATGTTGCCTATACCAGGAATATGGAGCCAGAATCTATTGAACAATAATAACCTTGCCATTTTTTGCTCTCAATCAGTGATTGTTTGGAATAACTAGGGGGGGGGACGTGAATCCCTCAAGATAGGAAAAAAATAACCAGGGGTGCTGAGCCCCCAGCTCTAAACCACTAGGTTTGATGGAAGGCTTGCAATAATCACTGATGGGGGAGGCCTTGGAAAACAGGACTGAAAGAAAAAACAGCTTACATTTTTTTATTGATTCCTCAAAGCCTTTGATTCCACCAATTATTTCTTTTGTCTCTTCCAGCTCCCTCTGAAAATTTCACAAAAAACCATTCATTGCAAATCAAGTAGATGATAAAATTTGGTAGCTATATGCCATTTGCCATGAGAATTACAAGCTATAGTCTAACTATATAGTCCTGAAAATAATGAAACCTGGTTGCATGGATATTGTCCAGAGAAAGAAGAAATTTGAAGTTATAACTGGAAGTCCTCAATTCAATCCCTCATGGCAGTCATCAATGGCATATCAAACAACCAAGTAGGATTTTGGGGCATTGGTATGGTAAGTAATCAGACAATGAGGAAAATTGACTATGTATGGCAGCTCAGTAAACAATTTTGAAACAACCTTGCAGAGCACTATCCCTTCCTGCTTTCTACTACCAGTGGGTCTGGCCCCATTTACAGAATAATCAATCCCAGCTTTGAAGAGCATAATGCTCCTACTTCAACTCTAGAACCCAAACTATATCAATACTCCCATGACAAAATTATATGGTAAGGAAAGAGTTAAGGTCAATACTAGATATACAAACCCAAAACTCTCTAAATTCACACATTTCCAATTTATTTGCAAGATCAATAACCTTTGCTATTGAAGGTAGTTCATGCTTTACCTCAGTTAAGGAAAGAAGTACAATTGAATATGTAAATGAATATTGATTTAGTTGAACATTGTATAATAAACATCTACTTTGGAATGCTTTATTAAATCTTGAATGAACAATTTCATGACTCTGCATAAGTAAAGATATTTTGTAATTACTTAATGCAATTACATATCTTCAGATATTCTCTGTTGCATTTATGTTGTTTCAAATCACATTTAAAATTGCTAAGTAAATAAGTGATTCATATCATATCACATATCTGAAACTTTTCATTCCACAGATAGACACGATATTACTAATCATGGAAAAATTATGGTAAATAATAGAATGTTAGTATAGCAGATAAAGAGCTCGTATGCAATGCAGTCAGGTTGATGGAAACCATAAGCAGTAGCTCAATGCTCCCTTCACTACCTACCCAGCATTGAATGAGAAATCACAACTCCAAAACAGATAATTTTCATATACACAGATACATATTGGGATCCACCATAGGGGTTCTGGATATGTTGTATGCAGACTGTGCCAAAGTAGGGTGTGTAGGGTGTGTGATATCCCAACTCTTTACCAAAGCCATCATCTGTCTTGTTGGTAATCATTTGGCTTGTCGGTGAAGGCTGGTATTGCAGTCATCCCTTGTTGCTAATTCTGCAAAACCTAGTAGCCTGCCTTTAATTTTCTTGCTACAGCCCCTCCCCACTCAAAAACCCTTCAGCAACCCACTTGCTGTATGCATTGAAAACTATAGCAAGGGCATGGTTGGCATTACTGCAAGTGAAAGTGATTTATATGAGGAAAGGGATACAGAATTTTCACTTATCAAGCATCTGCATAATGTGAAATCTGTCTGCGGTAGGTTCATCAGAGCCTTGAGTAGAATCTGACATGTGACTGTCTCTTTGAATAGTGTTGGGTTGAACTGGTATCTGCAACACAAATTTTTTTCATCAGGCCATACTGAATTACATATTTCTGCCTAAGATAAATTACTAATAAGGAAGCTTTCATAGACTAAAACATTACCACTATAAAGAACAAAATTCCAATGAAGACAATTCTTCTTGCACTAATAATTAATGTTGTATAAGACTTCAATATATAATGATTAATAAAAATAGTTAATGATATTTTGTAAAAGTTTTCTAATTCTCATACAGTTGAATTCTATAAACATAAATGTATTATATTAAATGCCATGTAATTTTTCTGCTACTTCAGGTGCAATTAACACTATGAGATATGAAATATCATCACTTACAGCTTCAAGATTGCTAAGTTTGCATCTAGGTTGTAAGTATTTTCAATGGCCTACAAACAAAAGACACATTATGGGGTTGAATGCAATAACAGAAATACTGACCATAGCAAAGAACAGAATATTTCAAGCTGGATAAAAAAGCTAGCAATCTAGTTTACAAAATAAGCTGAAAAATATCAAATACACGTTTTTTTATAAGAAAATCATGATTTTGCCTGAGCCTCAATTTTCTTAACATTTCCCAAAATTGAGCCTGAGATTTTCTATCATTTTTCTGAGCTTTTGCTGGAATAAACGTGTTAAAAAAGGTTTACACGATCGTTAATAATATTGTATACCGGAATTTGAATTCCATCGTTAACATTTTGAATGCAATAACGACAACATACCGATTTTTTGCCTATAAAAATAGTAAATTGTGGAAATCGAGCTTCGTGATTTTCTTACGATTTTCTTAAAATTTTGACGATTTCAGCCTCATTTTCTTATAAACTTTTTTCTTATAAAAAAAACGTGTATGACTTCAACTTTTGAAGTTCAATAGAAAACACTTGCAAAGCTGATGAAAGGAGAGCAAATACGACTCACCTGCATTTGCACATAGCGTTCTAATGTTGATAAATTTTCTGGGTTATATCTGCAGGAATAAAATTCAAGGACAAATTAGCTCATACTATCACATGGCTAAAAAAATTGAATAGCACATACTGTCTTACATTGCTATATGGTGAAGTGGAAATTTTAATCAATCTTTAGTACATATGTGACACACTAGTCAAACTTAGAGCGTGTGCCCATCATTACTTCTTTATGTTGTGCATCCTAAAATCCCCTCCCCCCCACTCAAAAAAGTCCTTCCTTCAAACTATTAGCTACCAAAAGAATAGCAATCATTATGCATTAAATTCACATATTCACTAAAAAAACACATTGTTTGTATTTGTCGAATAAATGAAATCTAATTAGTAGAAACATTTCCAGTAGGAAACTACGTAGAATAGGACCAACTACAAAATATATCATAAGCCCTCCATGCTAAAATACGAAAAATAATAAGCTACTAATGGCTAAGTTGAAGACTTGCAGTAAAGTAATTTGTGGGATCAGTCAATCAGGTACAATAACTAATAAGAGATAGCATGATGCAATTATGTCTCATGTTAAAATCTTTCATTAGTGCAAAGAGCAAACAATGTGTTCAGAAAATAAAAAGATTTCCATCAAACTAGTGGCATAATATCAAATTTTCCCGACTCACCTGTCGATTCCTTTCAAAAACACGGCCACGCTTTCTTTCATCGTTGAGTCTGCCATTTTGAAGTTAAAGGAAAAGGCCTAAGAGTTATAGTTGTTGTTGTTGCTGATCTTAACGTTCTAAAGAAGTTGGTTGCTTCTCAAAGGGCCTTGTGAAAGATGTTTCCCGGGAAAGCACAGTCAGATGATGATAACAGTTTCCATGTAACACTATTTTTCTACGTACTGGTGAAAAGCCCCTAAAATGTGCGTGTTTTTCCCAGTGCCCCCATCCTGATTGGCCCACGAGATCAGTGGATTGACCCGGTTACAGCCTCATTTTGAATTCCATTGCCTCTATTGCTCTATTGCTTCATTCAAACTTTTGGAACGAATGTAAGCAGAGCATTGGATGCACACAGGATATGCACTCATTCTGTTGAACTCCGTTTTGTAATAGTATTTAGAGTGAGATGATTTTAGTGCAAAGCTGATGTAGGATCTATTTTCTCGAAAGAACATGGCATCACAACCAGAAGCCAAGACATCAGAGAAGCAAATGCTGAAAGCTGTATTGCAATTTCTGAAGAAGAAAAACTTGAAGGTTTAATTTTTTCATGACAGTATTATTGATATAAAAATTCGTTTTATATTCAAATTTTCCAATGTATGTGCAACTTGCATACAAAACAAAACGAGAACATTTTCTCTCAATGTATGTAGCAAGTTTGAATGCTATACCACCTGATGTGGTGTAGTTTAGGGGCAACGTGACATACTCCCTGAAATGTTTGGCCTTCGCTGTTATACTTCATACTCAAGCAAATGTTGAAAGATTACTTTTAGCTTTGTAGCAACAGCAAAGTGTTGAAATGTATGGTTTGCTTTTTACTTTTACTTCCTAAAATTTTGCAACTGCACTACTGACTACTTGTACAAATTTTCCAATTTTCTAGGTGACAGAAGATGCATTGAAATCAGAAGTTGGATTAGATGAGGAAGAGTATAGCACTCCAGGTGCAATCTCTACAACAGAAGCAGTTCCTGATATTAACAGTCTTTTAGCTGAATATGAGAAGTAATAGGCTATTAGTTGATTGTTTTGCATCCTGATTATTGATTGTTTGTATATTCTTTCTACAATTCACACTTGAGGTATACCAGTAGTACTGACGGTATGCCAATAATCACTCTTATCTTGAGTGTTGGCATACAATTGATGAGCTTTAAGTGACTTAGATCTTTGGGCTTAGGTTCATGAAATGCACCATGGTTTGCACTTAGATACCCTCTGTCTTACTCAAACAATACCTTTTATGGAGTATGAAGTAATCATGCAGTTCAAGAGATTTGACTTGTAGCTTAGGAAAGAATCTTTGAAAGTGGAATAAGGTAACTGAAGTGGATTACTTTTTGCAATTTTCATGAATTTTGGGAAAATTAGTGAAAATATGTCCTCACAAAAATTTCAAAGAAAGCCAATTTGTAAACTTCAATACTCACAAGCAATTTGAAAAAAGATGATTCACAAAGAGGATTCTCTTCAAATTTTGGAAAACTCTACTTTTTTCACTTTTGTCATAATAGAATACCAGGTACATGAATCAAATTGATCTCTATAGGATTATCTTTCTTTGAATGCTTTTGCACCCTTTTGGGTGTAGCTATTTATTATATTCAGATTCTAAAAATTTATGACTTACAAAAGTAAGTCCTTGTGTAAAATCTGTGAATGGCCAATTCACAAAAATTAGTACTCACAAAAAGTGATTTTTTTGAAAATTTATTCCCTTAAGGTGCAAATTTGAAATATTAGCATGAAACTGATGATTTGCAATCTGTTGCATGCAAGTTAATATCAGAACACAAAGCAATGGTTTTAGTGATGAGATTTATCACAGTTGTTTTTTTCTGCCCTTAGTGGCTCATTCTGTGTTATATTTGCACATGTCAAAAGTTATGTATTTATAGTTGGACAGAGGCAAAGGTTATTGGCAATGAAGCATGTAAATTGATTAGGTTACTCAAGATGTTTCTTGTTGTAGAGTCCATCTTTATGGTACACCATCACTCTGAAATATACTGTTTTCTAATAAGATTTGCCTGTGATGCAATTCTCTTGCATATCATTAAATTTACTTCTTCTCAGGTAGTAACTTTGTACTTTTTTGTTGATTTTCAGAGATCTATTTTCCTCCAATTTTAAAGCTATGTCTTAAGTTCTTTTAAATTTGCATGCTCTACAGTTGTTTAGAAATTATTAGCTACTGTTATAACTGTTATTTGGTATTGTTTACTATTTCTGTCAGTTGCATTTGAATTATTAACTCTTTTCATAGTGAAGGTGATCCATTGAATTATGAACAATATTATCAGGAGTAAGTTTAATTTTCTGATATACTTTTCTGGCTTTTTATACATTCCTTATGTTGCTTGATGTTATAGCTTGCTATTTGAGATGAATTTCAGTTCTAAGGAGTTCTGAGGACGTTTTGGTACTAGGGTGGTAATAATATGCTTCAATCTACTGAACACAATTCAGGTTAAAACAATGCCACCATCCTGGTGGGAAAGCCAAGTCCATGCTGGAGATGTTTGGGCCTAAATGCATGAGACTGTGAAGGTGTTTTGTATTGGCAAGTAGGCCTTTTAGCATATGATAGATACATGTTTTCAAGATGGCAGATACCAGCTTGAGAAAGCTGACTGGATGTTAGTTCCAAATAGCTTTTTATAGTTATATTTGTGATTGTTACTCTAACTTACCTAGTTTCAGAGAAAGTCACATGAGCTATTGGAGGTATTGTTGTGGTGCATCTTTTGTATCACAGACCTTATTTGATTTAATTCCATTTATGCCTCAATTTAATTTTTCCAAATCTAAATATTTTTTTTCATATATCTAAGTTTGCAGGATTATATTGGAGGAGCACTGGATATGCACAGAGTAGGATTATAAAATACTTTAATTTTCTTTAATGCTTCATCTTCCTACTTTGATGACTGCTTCCATTTGGATTTTTAGTTATTTTCTTATATCATTTAGAGTCAGTTTTGTGAACGATTTCATTTCCAGACTGAGCCAAAAAGGTGATTTTTGCAGCCCCATACTTTAGGAAGTAGTAATGAATGAGGGAATGGATTCGTAAATTGGTGTTTGGAAGAAAAGAAGACATGTTATCTGAGTTTGGCATTTGCCAAAATAAAAAGAAAACATCTTAAAGATGAAAATAACTTTGATTTTTTAGTAGAAGTTTTATGACCCTTTAGAAATATAATAAAACAGACTAGGAATTCTGATATAGGTGGGAGCCAAATTGTGGCATTAGCAACTACAAAAGATAGACTGTAAAATCGACAAAAACGGCAAAAATTAATTTGAAATGCTATGGAAAGGATGAAAAAATTGTGCTTATGTTTATTCCTCAGAAATCATAGATTTTGAATGAGATAACTGTTTAGAGGACAATGAATTTACTATGATAGCATTGCTATCAAAAAGGAACACTGAATGGAACTGTGAATTATATTTACTGGACCATGCAGAACCAATTAATATTTAGATATAGATGGAAGTGTTGGTTTAGGTTGGAAATAGGACAGAAGTAGTGCTATAGAATGGAGGTCATAACATTCAAGGCAGAATGGATGCAGATTAAATTTTAAGTGATGAGGATTCATTGGAGACTTACTAAGCATTACGTTAGATCTAGAAGATGAGAGAAAAGCTGTGGAAAGCATGAATACTGGAGAGCAAGTAATCGCAAATTGAATGGTAGAGAGAGGAGACTTTCTGGGAATAGAGTTATGACTAAATAGGTAGAAGTGCTGGAAGTAAAACTATATGATATCCCACTGTAGTTGCATTAATAATATATACTCAACTGCAGTTTACTGCTGCCTGTTTTTAATGGTTTTTACCATTATGTGCAAAACTACTAATTTGCTATTGTCTTTAAACTGTGATGCAGAAAAGTTGTTATTTCAGTTGTTGTAATCTTTCTTATATGCAAAGTAGGATTTAAGAAAGAAAATATGTTTGGTATTTTTGCAAGCTTTGTAATGGCTATAATATATTTCCCCTACTAATATCTTACTTTCCTCTACAGCCAGAAATGTCATTAGTATTGTATCCACTATATGTCCACTTGTATCTTGAACTGGTTTACAAAGGCCTTGATGATGAAGGTTTGTTTATGTATGATGTTGTATGTTAGTGAATATAATGAATATGCTAGTTTCTGAATACTGTATGTCCTAGAATTAGGCCCTCTCAATTACAACTTGCCCCCAAAAGAGCCCTTCCCTCAAACAAGCTCTCCCATCAAATGGGCCCTTAAAGTATAGCAGGAAATCTTTATTATGTCCCTGTGAATAATTCCCACACCTGGCTTGTGACTTTGGTAGAATTATCAAAGAAAAGCATTGATTGGCTAATAAAAAATCACATTTTCATCAACAAACTTGTGTTATATGTAGTTGTAGCATCTAGTTAGTTGAAATGTAGCTGTTGGAATATGACCAAAACCTAGAGTAATTTTAAACTCCCTTTGAATGAGCCCTCCTTCAAGTAAATATCTCCCCACCCCAGCTGGGGGGGACTTATGTGCTTTTTGTATTTTGCTTGGGGCTTAATTAAAAGGAAGGCTTAGTCAAAGGGGGTTTGTAATGAGTCTAGGTTTTGATCATACACATTTTTTTATAAGAAAACCGCCACATTGCCTGAGCCTCAATTTTCTTAACTTTTCCCAAAATTCAGCTTGAGATTTTCTTAAAGTTTTCTTATCCTTTACTGAAATAAACTGGCTAAAATGAGTTATACTTTTGTTGTTAATCTTATCTACTCGAATTTGAATTCCATCTTTAACATATTTTAATGAGATAATGACAAAATATTGATTTTGGCCAAGGAAAAGACTAACTTATGGAAATTGATTTTTGTGATTTTCTTAACATTTTCTTAAGATTTTGACCATTTGAACCTTATTTTCTTAGAAACTTTTTTCTAATAAAAACATCTATTCCAACTGAGACCTTTCAACTAATTAGCTATTTTTTTATGCTACAAATACAAGCAAAATTTTGTTAAAGAATCATTAGATTAGTTCCTTGACCCAGGGAACTCTTTCAATGATTTATGGTAGGTTATTTGAGGTTTGTATGAAATGCAAAAAATTTCAAAGTTGGCCAATTCAATGATTTGTCTTTAGCTGAGACTAGGTTATTGTCACTACAGCACATGTTCTTGTCAATATAACCTCCAGTGATATTGTAAAGTGATTATTCATCTCATGGAACACACCATGCCAGACATGATTTTGTTATTTCTACTAAAAATCTTGTGGTCTTTTGTCATGTTGAAGTTATTTTTACATTCCCGAATGACCTAGTATAGCCTCGCACTCTTAGATTTTACAAAGATTGTTATCTATCAATTTGCAGAGATAGGTGGTTTTATGGTAGTTGTTTTTGAATCTGTTTGAACTGATTGAAAGCAGACGGCATGAATTCATACAAGGACCTCCTTTTTGCCTGTTTTATTTGCCTGTTTTGTTTGACTATTTTAGCAATCTTTTTCTGATCTACTATGTAGAACTTTGTTGATTGGTTTGATGTTTGCCAACATAACATTTCTTTGATGTTCCATTTTGTTATATTTATACAAATTTCTAGTAGATGTCCACATTTTGGTATGCTGATATTGTAGGCTTTGATATGGGATATCTCAGTCAGTCAGCATACCAGGGGCTTGCGTATCTTGGAACCCAAAATTTCATAAGCTGTAGAAATCCTTGCAGCTTATGTCTCGTTGCAATACCTCCCTCTTGCAGTCCTTACATATATAAATGAATAGCAAACTTCGCTGTTTCATTTGATGTTCAATCCCATTCCTTATAGCCAACAAGTTTTTCCAGAAGTTCGAATCTTGCCAAGAAGGTTACCGCCAAGAGGAATTAAGGAAGTTGAAATGTATCACTAAAAGAGAGCATATGTTCAGTAGCAATGAAATCCTGGACTTATTTAGGTGAGAATTTTTATTCATATTGTCAGGGACGCTCGCCCCCGTGCCCCGTATCCAATTTCCCTGCATATTGTCCATTAATGCTTTAGGTTTCTAGTTACATGAGATGAAAAGTTAGAGCGAGGCTTGCGTCTTGGTTTCTGCAACCGTTTTCTTGTGTGCTGTACCTTGGTTTTGCTTCCTATAATTCCTTCAAGTTAATTCCACGCCTTTTTTGTCATTGGCTGAATCTTGTAGCTGGAGGTAGTGGCATGGAGGAGCATAACTTGTCTACCCTCACGTAGGGAGCTATGAGTTGTAAACAAATGCCAGCAGAAAATTGCGACAGTAAACAAAATACTACTGGCGATGCGCAGTATAAGTATTAAAGTTGCAGAGGAGGAGCATGATCACAGCACGGTCTTCATTCTTCGAGAAAATGTCATGATAAATTCAGATTTCAATAAACATCGCTTGTTGTTTCTTATTTTCTCGAAAATACTTTGGTATGGCATTGTTTCTTTTGTTAGCAAGGTACAATGGTGGATGCCAACATCTGAGTTTGAACATCTTGATTTATGATCGAAGTAGTTCTACTTTGATATAATTCTTGGATTATTTGCTAAAGAATTGGTCAAGGAAGGATAGTTTACAATATAGCAAAGTATTGTTGTGAATTAGTAAGATCTAATTTGAATAGAGACCTTGGTACTAAAGAAGATTTTGTTAAAGGAGGAGGTGCTCTCTCTTAATCTCATTATTTTGTCTCCCCATCTAATAGAATTATTTATCTTTTTTATCCATAATTATTGCGAATTTTCTTCTAGCTTTATTGTTAGAATCTGTCTCATCCTATTATTTCCTTTCTTTAAGACCATACGGTTGATACTTGCTAATGCAAGCAGTGAAATAAAGTTTTGCTTAAGTATCTGGAGCGATTCAGTGAGCTGTAGATGGAAAGGTTTGGTGGTTGCAAAGCAATATTTTTAGCAAACTCTTAATAATGATGTTTATAAAGTGTGCAAGGGAAATTTTATGAAAAGAATCTTTTCAAAATGCATTCACGAATTTTCTATGTAGTTATATGTGTGCTTCCAGACACGCCCGTCTCATTTTCGCTCAGATTAAAAAATAAATTAGAATCACTTACAAGGATAAACACTCTAGTTTAGAAGATAGACAGTGTCTGAGTACTGTAAATCCCGCTTGCTCTGATTTTACCCTGTGCTGACGCTCTAGTATGCTAATATGAAACGCTTATGTGACAGATACAAAATAGGGATGAATTTGAAGTATAAAGGAGATGAGATTGAGATGAAGTAGAGATGAAAGAAAGTCAAACATTGCTCTTGATTATGGGAGCATAAATTACTTTTTCAGATGAACACTTCAGCAATGGGCGTCTTCAATTTTCAATCTAGCAAAAGAAGTGAATGGTCTTTTCACTTTTGTTGAATTTGTGGCTTTCGGTTGAATGAAATTCCACTTTTTGTTTCATTTCCGAGCTGCAGTTGATAGGTTTACGCCAATGGTTTACGCACTTCCAATCAACCATTGTCATTAACTGCGTTACTTGGCTAAAAACTCATTAAGTGAGTGTTTGTGCTTGCGGGTGACGTTGGACTGAAAATTGAGTTGTTTGTTACGTTTTCGATTTAGCCATACTGCTCTCTTCTTTGCTGGGCTTCGCTATAGGCCACAGGACCTTCTCCAATGTTACAAACTAAAAAAGTTTCAAACTTAGAATATTCCCATGGCTGCGATATTTTCTGCTTTAGTAGAATTCTTTTTTCAGAACTGTATTAGGTCGCTTGAACCTTGTAAAGGGGCTGGCGTTTCTTCAGAGTAGGAGTCATGAATATTTTTGTGCTTTGCCAGGGCCAGGTGCTGGCAATATAGAGCGCAATTTTCGATAGCTGTAATCAGTTTTGAGAGCTGCTGTTGCAGACGTGAAATTGACAGGCTGAGACAGCTGCAAAATGTAGAACAAATATCAGCACCTTTTAAAAACGGTATATTACTTTTAAAATTATGCACTCCTTGCTCATGCACTGGGGCTGGGTTGTATGGTAGCCAGGACTGGATTTAGCCACGGGACGGGGGATTGGTGACTTCTGTTTTAGAGTACACGTTTTTCTCATAAGATTGCTTCTTTTTTGCCTGAACCTCAATTTTCTTAACTTTCCTGAAATTCAGCCTGAGAATTTCTTAAAATTTTTTTAACTTTTCCTGAAATAAACTGGCCAAAATGGGTTACTTTTTCTTTGCTAATTTTGTTTATTCGAATTTGAATTCTATCTTTAACATTTTGAATGTAATAATGACGCAATATCGATTTTTTGCAAATAATTCACTGAGGTTTGAAAGTGAGCCTTGTAATTTTCTTAAGATTTTCCTAAGATTTTCTTAAGATTTTTGACCATTGGTGTTGACCATTTGAGCCACATTTTTTGTAAATATTTTTCTTATAAAAGAAAACGTTTGTCGTGTTCCTTTCTAGTTGTAGACAAAGATAGCCATCGATGGGAGCCTTTAGAAATTGTATTCCATGCCCTATTTGAAGAAGCCAAGCAATCATTTTTGGGCACAGCAATATTTATCAAAATTTAGTTCGCACTATACTTGAAATTTGTTTAGTAACTTAAAGTATTGATCCAGACGAAGGGGACGTTTTCCTAGTGTAAGCTTTTTTGGATTGCATGTTAAATTCATATCTAAACCAGCGTCGACTGTAATGTACTGCTCCTTCAAAAGATGAACATCCGGGTAGTATTTCTGTACAACCAGAGGGGTGCGAGAGGATAGACCCCAGGACAACAATTCTGTCTACATTTTTTTGAAATTGTTCATTCTAAAAATGCTTATGGAGCTACGCCAATTTTTGTTGGCTAAATGAAGGTCGTACATCCACGGAAAGAATTTCTAGGAATGCCCTAGATGGTTAGCAAGAGAAAAACCAATATCCAGTAATAAATGACTAAAGTTGATAAGTTTATCCCCAATTATCAACTTTTCTATGGAATCTATTTGTGCAGTTTGATGGGAAATTCTATAGTATAGATTACCAGTAACCAAAGATTAAAAATACAAGGTCATCTTTTGTTGTTAAGGATCCATAAACATCATGCTTAAACGTATTTTCCTAGGCAATCAGGTTGTTCGAGGTTGTTTACCATCCACGAGAACAAGTCAAATCCACTGGTTTTTCTTTACAAGAAACCCGATTCAAGGTCTAGTAAAAAAGGCTTCTTAATTTTCAGCCACATTTTAGTTCTACAAGTTTCTTAAAAGTTTCTTAATTTAACGAACCACATTGCATTGAGAAACATAAACAAAGCGCGAATGTAGAAGCTAATAGTATTTCAACATACAAAATGAATCAGTGGGAGTGAAATTCTAGAGTAATGTCATGTCCACCTAGCTGTTGGTTCTGCTTTACGTTGAACCAGTTAACAGTTTCAATGTGCTATTTATCTAAAATGTCTTATTTCCCTCCTAGTAGCTCTTAAAGTTTCTTAAATTTTAGGATGTCCTACAGGCGCGCAACTAGGAATTTTCGAGGGTAGCGATCCAATCCTTAAAAAGGGCTTGCGAAAACTTGTTAAAGAAGGTTACTGTTTTTCTAATTCATAAACGGAGGGATTGCTGTGAGAGGTTTGCTTATATAGTTGATCTTAAAGTCATAGAAAGCTGTACTGTTGCCATGTATGCCGATGATACTGGTCTATACTATCGTGGTGCTAGTTTAGATCAGCTGAATGAGACCATTAACAAGGATCTTGAGCGCCTTGACAATTGGCTTAAAGGGAACAAGCTATCGTTAAATGTAGTTAGAACAGTTTCCATCAATATCTTATCTCGTCAAAAGCATCAGAAGGTATTAGGCGAATTAGACTTGAAAATACGTGACACAAATATTCAAAACGTAAAAGAAACAAAATATCTTGGTCTTCAGATTGGTAGGCATCTAACTTGGAAAAAGCACGTGGATACAATCTCGCGGAAGGTCTCCCGTGCCTTAGGTGTATTGAAGCATGCAAAAAAGTTTTTACCACAGAACATCTTGAAGAACTTGTATATAAGCATAATAGAGCCACATTTTAGATATTGCTCCTCTGTCTAGGGGTGTTGTAGCACAACTTACATAAACAGACTCCAAAAGCTACAGAATAGAGCAGTTAGAATTATAACTAACAGTGCATTCGATACCCCTGCCAAACCACTATTAGCAAACCTAGGTCTAAGATCGATCAGCGAACTTAACGAAAATGAGTTAAAACTAATAACTTATAAGTCCCTCAATGACCTTGCTCCAAATTACCTTAGACAACTTCTAATTCGGAATTCTCAACAATCTTGTCGAGCCCTAAGAAACACTAATAGAGATATGAAGTTGTCACTAAAAACAACTAATAACGGGCAAAAAGGATATTCTTTCAGAGGAGCAAAATCGTGGAATGTTCTCTCAGCTGGTGCTAAATGTGCACCATCTCTGGCATCTTTTAAATCTTATTTGTAAATAGTTGCTTTACATATCTAGTTACATACACTTTTTAGTTTAGACTTTTTAAAAATATTTAATTTTTGTAAGATTTTAGCTTTTACTTTGTAAATAGACGGCCCCTTGCAAACCAGCTCAGCTGAATGGACCACCGTCTGTAAAAAATTGAAATAATAATAATGAAATAATAATCTGAAGGCAAGTGATTCATTTTGCCACTTCCTATCACGTTAGGGAAGGAAAAATGAGGGCTTGGGACGAAGACCTTAGAAAATTTTTGGAAACACGCATTTTCTACTTTTAGGTAAACCCCCTTATTGAATAGAGAGGGCACTGCAACAAAATCACTTTCGTTCTTTTGCTGAAAAGGGGCAAGGGTCTAGACACCCATGGCCCCTTCCCTAGTTGCGCGTCTGGTCTAGTACCTGGGTACTTATAGGCCGGTTTCTTACTTTAGAAAACATTTTCTTGCGTATACCATTGTTCATGTAGTTTTCGACCACATGAGGATTAATTTTTACAATTTTTGGACCAGTGACATCTCCATTGCCTCTTCAATGTTCAATTTTTAATTTACAAGAGGTTGCAGCAAGAAGACAGCCGATCCTATAGGTTGTATTGTGACGAAGGCACTACAACCTTTAGTCAGATTGATGTATCCACTCTATGATCCACCCTCGAGACATAGCTGGTAAGCCTATAGAATGCTCTTGTAGAATAGTGGGAAAGCATGGCATTAAAATTTATACTGATTTCCAGACCATAAAGACCTTGTTGCCATGTTACCATGAGATAGAATTCCCTTGCGTGGTAACATCATGCATGGTCGCCACAGATTGGTGTACCTACCCTTGAAGCTTAGTTGTCATGGAACTTTTGTCCGTGGTGGGAAAAGCGTAGTATGGCCAATTACTGTTGCTTGCCAGACATCTGTAAGCTCGTTTCCATGTTAAGCTTGAAAATAGAATTTGCTCCACAGAGCAATTATATCTTTAACTAGAAATGGAGTTTGCCATAATCTGCTGCACATTACTCGAGAACCTACAGCCACCGCAAAGCTCAAGAATTTTGTTTTAGGAATTAAACTTGAATTTTTTGCCATACTTGTGGAGAATAGGCCTTGCTGCGGCTATTGAATTAGCGTTTACTTGCGATCATGGTGTTACTAAGTCAAGCTACGGAATTGCGAAAACCCTGCAGAAGAACTGCTTCCATTTATATCAAATGTTTTCGATACGACCACCTCTTGGCCTTCACCAAATTTTCTCCTTCGTAATCTTGCTTTTTGTATCTTTATTAAACTACATTACTGATAAAATTCCAAAAGTTGGATGGACAACTGCTTTTTAAAAACCGAGTCCCCTGTTGATTTTAGGCTCATGCTTATGAGAAAAATTGATGTGTCATAATTATTTTGTAATTTTTTGTGCGTCAAAGTCGAACGGGTACAACTAAATGTCCCGCCAAACATTCCATCTACCATGTATACTCCTCATGATGGCAAATTTCCTCGTGTTTTGCTGACCTTTGGAGCGTTTGGAGTAACATTTTTAGAAGTAGAAGTTTTTGGTACTTGTGAAGGATTGTTTTCTTGGCTTTTTGAATTGTTTATTTTCAATATCTTGTTTTCCTCATTTTGTGCTCGAAACGCAGTTCTGTGTCCAGATATTGAAAGCTAACGCTCTTTTAGCGTAGATTGCATAAGGGAGATCCAATCTGAAATCAGTGAAGTTACTAAAGAATTTTCCAAGGGTGCTGCCCTTCTTCCATTTGCCTTTAATTGCCCTTCAAACTCAAGTAGAACTTTAGTAAACGTCTGATTTAATTTATATTCAAAAGTATAAACAGCAGAAGAGCAAAAGTGAATGTGGATACGTTCCTTAAAGTGGAAAACTATCAATGTGCTTACTAGCTTGAAAAATATTTCTAAAATGGACATGGGTGTAGTTTTAAAGTAGTTTTAAATTTTCATAGCTACAAAGCATAGCTTTCAATGGAAATAAAGATTAATAATTTTGCTTTGTAGAGCTTCTGTTAATGCTGATATATTTTATTCCAGGAGCTCAAAATACGTCATACGAATATCAAGAGAGACATTTGGACTCTTAAAGAAGTACTTACAGGTGATTTGCTTTGGTATTTGCAGGTTTAGAACTTTTCTTGTAGCTGCTTTTCCTTTGCAAGATAACCCTATAGTCATTAGTGAGTATTTTCCATGTTTGAATTACTAGAAGTTGCTGAGAAGCAGTGGTAGACACTTGTGGGTGAAGTGGACACTCGCCTGCCAATACCAAGTTCTTTTCTTAGCAAATACACTATCTCATGACTTCATATACAGAAAGAGAAATGACGACCCCCTCCTTCAGTACTCCCTCCCCCCAGTACGTTTTCAAGTGATTGTCACTGCCATGATGCTCATTTTTCGAGAAAGTTTCAAACTCATACCATAACTCGAACATGGCAGTGCTTTCACAATCGGCCAGAGCGCATGTGCTATTGAGTTTACTGACTGAAAATTGTGTACCTATGCTTAGCTTTGCCTGTAGCTTTTGAGTCAGATAAGAGCACTATAAACTATTGTTAAAATTTTTATGTTTTATCTGCATCAGGTAAGGTACATCAGATTGGTTTGTGCTTGTGTGAACAGACAAATCCGATGCATCCCCAAATGAATCCGGTATCATTCGATTTGGTCCGTAGATATAAGTGTTGAGCCGTACTTTTGGCCCTTAGGCCAATTTAAGGCCCTTTCAATTCAAGAAAACTTTACATCTTATCGCAATTCGCTTTTTTTATCGTCCTTTCCCAAGTACAGTATATCCCTAAATTCTGGGTGCTTTTGTCAGTGCTCTACTCGTATAAACAGTAGCCTATTCTTGCTAATGTTTATCGAAAAGTTTTAGAGCCAGTCTTGTGTAAACAGGCTCTAACTCGCTTGCTCTTGGCCATCATGGCAATCTTGCAAGAATATTGAAATAGTTCACATAGCTAGGAATATTTTCGGGAAGGTTGGAAAGAGCATTGCTACCGCTAAACGGATTGAATTTGAGCTTACTTTACAGTGGTTTACTTGGAATGCCTATGTTACAAATAGTGGTTGTGATTTACTGAAAGATAGTGCTCAATGCTGTGCTGTTTTTAAGCACTTCAGAAGATTGTTTTGTGTTAAAAAGTTCCTTGAGTCTCGAGTCATTTTTAACTTGATTTAGGTACCGGTCGGTAATTCTTTCGAGGGAGGATTGGAAGACATCTAGGAGAGGGGATCAAAATTTTACACACTCAGAGGGAGGGGGAATGAAAAATAAAATGCATTTTCAAAGAAGGAGTATGGAGTTTCTTTTAAAGTGCTAGAGAGGGGATCAAAGTTTTTACAAAGAGCTGAGAGGGGGAACGAAATCAAGATATCTGGGAATGTCTTCCTTCCCCGCAAGTAAGTAATGAGCCATCAAACAACGCACTTCAGCGTATTTTAACATGTTGTTGATGGTCAACGTGAGTCATGGCTATATGTGATTACTTTTAATCGTATATGAGGATCGGTGTATTTACGTATTTGCAATATTTGACTGTCCGTGATTTATCCATTTCGAAATCCCTCTTTGACGTAATCAGGTCACAAAATTGAGAGAGAAAAGCGCCTTGATTTAATTATCAGATACACATCTTGCTTCAACAGAGCCTATAAAAATTCCTTTTTTTGTTGACCTGTGTTTCCATGCTTGATTTGGAGAAGTGGGACGTTCATTAAAATGAACTGAATCGTATTCTCCCTTCTGTACTAATGAAGAGGGGTCAGTAGAAGTTTACAACATACGTCCTCTTTATAAACTTTTTGAATATAGAATTAGAGTTAGAATATAGAAATACAAATATAGCTAATATGGCTCGTGCTGGTCTTTGAACTCCTTGAAAAGTGCTGAAATTTGAAATGTTATTTCAAGGTCACTTGAGTCTCCTGGAAAATGAGAATTTTCTAATCCTCTTGGCTCATCAGCCATATGTACATGTTAAAATCGTTCAGTGAAGCAGTAGATGGGAAATGTCTATGGATATTTTCTGAAAATCTTTGACGTTCTTCGCTATAAAGGGAGCAAGCTAAGAGAGAGTGGAGTTCATCTTCAACTGAGAAAATATTCAGAGATTTGTAATACGGGCAAAATCATTAATCTCTAGGTGTTTTGATTTTGCTAAATCGTCCTGCTTCAATTTGAAGATTATGAGCACTGACTCTCAGTTATATGTTCATATAATCTATGTAATACTTCTAACTCACAGTGCTTAATGACTTCAGTTTTAATGACTGAACGAGTATCGGATTCATATATTTCATAGCGTGCTCGAAGGTCTCGAGCATGAGATACCCAGTTGTAATGGCCATAGTCTGCATCCTTTGTAAGCATAATGAAAGCTTTACTAGCATAACGTTTTGAATCTAAGGAGGATAAAGGAGCGAAAAAGTTTAGGATATTTATATGTCTTTGGCATTGGAGACTTACTCTCCCTAGTTCTGCAAAAAACGTTGTCTGTAGTTGTACTTGATCGAACACCGAAAGCATATTTACAGGTTTTAAGGTGAAGTGTTTCTGATTAAGACCATTCTTCAAGACCCCATATTTCTGATGCATAATTTATAATAGGAGCAACCGTGTGGTCAAATAAATAGAGAAACAAACGTGGCTGGAAACGACCCCATTCTTTGCTTCTAGAAATAAGGGAAAAATAGGCTTTACGAGCTTTTTCTTTTATTGTATCGATGTGTATTGAAAAAGACCCATTCGATTTTATGGTTATACCTAAATATTTATAAGAGACACATTCTTTAACTTCTTTATCACCTATTGCCCAAGGCTTAATTTTCGTAGATTTGGCACAGGATTTTTGTTTTTGAAACAACATGACTTTAGATTTGTCCAAGTTCGCCTCAATTTTAAGAGATTTTGAATACGTATCTGATACATCCAGTTGTGACGGAAGGTTTTCTATATCCTGTGCTAATAGAAAAAGGTCCTCGGCATATAACAGTGAGTGAACAGGTATATCATCTACCAATACTCCATGAGAAGAAACCTTTATGTAGTGATTTAAATCGTTCAAAATATAGAGCAAAAAGGATTGGGCTAAGAAGGCACCCTTGCCGTACACCTCTGTTACAAGGGAAGATAACCATAAGGCTATCGTTACCCCCCACGCAAGATTTAACTCGATCATAAAGTGACGAGATGACTTGTAGAAACTTGCCCCTTATTCCGTATGTAACAAGCTGCTGTAACAGCAGTTTATGTTCCACAGAATAAAAGGCCGCTTTAAAATCCACGGAACATACGTACAAGGGGCCTTTTATTGCTTTTGAACTAATGTTCAATTAGAGCGCTAATAGTGAAAATATGGTCGGATGTCTGATGTCCTCTTCTAAAACCTATCTGGTTTTGTTCAAGAATTTCAAATTGAGAAATAACGTTATTCAATCTTTCAAGCAGAATACCAAAGAAAAATTTTCCAACAATACTTAATAATGTAATAACCCTGTAATTATTCAGGTCTGCTTCACCACCTTCCTTAAACAGAACTACAATAATACCTACTGACCATTCCTCAGGGAATTTATCCAGATTGTAGTAATTTGGTAAAGATTTTAGTGAAAACAAGCATGAAATTTTTATTTGGGTATTTTAAAAGCTCAGCAGACAGCATATCAAGCCCTGGTGCTTTTCCTATTTTGAACTTTGTAGCCATCAGTTTGACTTCCTCTAAGGAAATGTCACGATTTAAAGTGTGATCAATTAGATTTTGAGTCATGATATCAATAGACGGAAGTAGGAGTTCAGGTTCATTGTTATCTCCATTATAATTAGGTTTAAGAGAGTGCTGAAGTAGTTGGATAATTCAACTTTTGGACAGTTTATACTAGGTTTTTCTTTTCTGGTTTTCAACTTTTTCCAAAATACTTTAGGAGCTTCTCCTTTCAGATTCAAAAGTTCCGTTTTCTTTATTTCAAGAAAACTGTGGCGTTGTATCGTAATAGCTTCTTATAAACCCTCCTCTGTTGAAGATAGGCCGACTCAAGAACATTTAGTTGATTATATCTAAAATGCGAAGAACATTTCAGTGCAGCTTGATATGCCTTTCATTTGTTGTGTAATAACTGTTTATTTACATGACACTCAGCATTAAACCAAGGGCAAGTTGTTTTTGACTTGTAATTCTCTTTATTTTTTGTCTTACGAAAAATATATTTAGAATTTAAATGAGAGTCAGATAAATCTATCAATTTGGTTCGCAATAGTTCTCTAATTTTCTCTAAGGATAAATTATCATTGTCGACGTGATTTGATATATCTTTGAGAAAAGTATTTACTTCGCTACTCTCCATCGCCAAAGATTGAGTTATACAACTTTCTTTAAGAGAAAAAAATAAAACTATAAAACTCTAGTCCATTATTAAAATTTTGCACAATCTGCAAATGCAAGTACTTCCCTTCCATGATTTTATTCTCTGCTTGAAATTAGTTAGTGTGTCAGAGTCCTTAATTTCCTCCGGTAATGAGGCCCATAAACGTTTACCTATGTACTGAATATTTTTAATTCCATATTTTTCTATCTTAACATTCGGCAATTGCATATAATTTTCACTTCTCAAATTGTATTGGTCATCTCTCTCAGTAAATGTGTTCTCATAACTGTTGGATCTAGATTATTTTATCTTTGAATATTTCAACTATTAGAAATTGTAGATTGAAATTTTCAAAGCAAAAATTTCTCTTCAGGGATGGAGCCACGAGCCGGACACAGATACTTTTCAGTGAAAAATTCATGTCATTCATTTTTTATTTTTAATTCTTTAAGCATGGTTGCCCCTCAGATACAAAGATCTGTTTTACAGGGTACCATGTGAAAAGACTAATACATGAAATTTATGATACATACATACTAAATAAAAATCTTTAGAACTTGAAACAAGAATAAAGTAAAAAAAGAAAACAAAACAAACAACTGAACATGAAAAGTTTTTACTGTTCTACAAGCATAGTTTTTAGTTTCATCTTAAATGATTGGAAACTATTAGCTTTTTTAGAATCGTTAGGTAACGACTGTAGGCGTTTTTCTTGACTGAATGTATACTATTTCAAACAGTGGAGAACTTAAGCTTTCTCACCTTCCACTTTCTACTTCATTACTTCATTGAAATACTTATTGTATTTCCTGTCGTGTGGCAAGCAGCCTCTTTTTCCAACATCAGAAAGGAAATTTCAAGTAAAATGCAGAATGGAATCTGGATAATTTTTTTCGAAAGCATTATCAAAAACTCCCTGGAAAACCCTGGATATATGGTAGAAAATCCCCTGGAAATTTCTGGAAAAAAATTCCATTTCACTGTTGGCCACCCCGTCTAAGTCTGTGGAGATTTTTCATAGCGACTAGTAACTGTTGAAGTGGAGAAATTGCAATAAGATTTCGTATAAAAATTTGCACTCTATTCAAGTTTTTTACAATTATATTGATCCAATGCAAAATCTAATTAGTTTTATTTAAGTGACGTATTTCTAGGAAATAATTGTCATTCTCTACAATCAATTTGACACACATACAACTGAAGGCGTGGCAATACTGCCACTTGATTACGATACATAACTACTACAACAGTACCACAGAAAGAAGTGCACGTTTTTTATACGGGTTATATCTATGAGAAACACGAGGCTGAAAATAGACAATAATTAAGAGATATTAAAGAAATACAGGCAGGCTAACTTTGAAATAATAGCTTGAAAACACTGTTTTGCAGCAAAATTTTATATCAAGCTAGAAGCAAGATGGAAAAAGCATCAATTAAATGCCTCCGTAAAATCTGAAAGTCCTATTTATTGCGTCACAGTTGGCTAGTCTTAGTTGTTATTGTTATAAGAAGACGGATGGATTTAGGAAACAGCTAGGAAGCATTTTACAGCTAGATCTAGAGAAATATTAAGAAACATCCAAGCTGAAGGCAGAAAGTTAGTTTCTTATAAAAAAGACCATGTTTCTTATAAGAAAACCATGTTGGTAAGCAGTCGCAATTAGTGAAATAATCACTTGCTAGGTGCAGCAGCAATATTAAGTGCTGTGCTTTTTCTTTGCATATAATCATTGCTGTAGAGTTGGGATGTTCAGTGGGACATAGCCCCCCCTTGTTATTTTGTCAATGCTTTTTGGGGGCTTTAGCTCTCTTGTTATCATAAAAATATTGTAATAATGATACAGCAAGGTTACGAAATAGGCTTCCGCTGATAACAAAAGCTACTATTTCACGTTTGACGGCATACACATAATTTATAACAAAATAACAACAGTAACAACAACAGCAACAATAAAAATGACTGCCCTCTGGCTTGGCCTACCTAATTATCAATCTAGCGCCACTGCACTGCATATAACGAGGATAGGGACGAACCATGCTACCATATGATACGTATAATGTACGGAGTAACTATATCTTAACAGGTTGGCTTTTTAAATGGGTTTTGCTACCTTTTTAGTAATGGGTGGCTTCAAAATTCAACTACATCAGCAAAGTCGAGCTGGTTTCCTTAGAAATATATAACATGTTGAATATCTTCATTGAACTAGAAGCCCAAGTTCTATTTGGCAAATGTACGGTAGCCCTTGGCTTTAAGGTGCTTGGTGACCCTGTTTTAAGGCAGATTAGGAGAATGCAGCTATTTTATATTGTACAACCATGAAAAATTCATCATTTCTATGGTGACAACGGATGTCGAAAGAATGGTTGCAAAGGCAGTATCCTTCCCTGTAATGCCAGATGAGCTTGTGAAATCTCATGCAGCAGAAAGTCCACAGTATCATAAGAGTTAATACTATGACAAATACTTAAGAATGTCACGTCGATTTTTGCTCAATGAAACCGCAGTAGAGATTCTGGTGTATGGTTTATCAGACCTATTTTGTGGTAGATAGAAATCCCAGATCATCATTGAGAAACCAGGTACGATGTTCTACATGACTGTCTGTTTGCCCAAGGAAGCTGATTTTGCAAAATATGTCAGATTCTAATGGGCTTCAATCATAGGCCCCGTTTACACCATACCGGATAGCTATCGTCGCGCCGCGATATTTGTATCGGATTGGGGTACCATTTACATCATGCAATAACTCCACGTGTTTCAAGAAAGGTAACCCTAAACAAGCATACCCTCCCATATCCCACATCTGATAAGGCATAATGAAACTTGCTTGCTGTAACACTTTCTTCGTAAATCGGTGTTTTTATTAAGTTATAGTAGTCTACTTAGGGCTCATAGGTTGACTGCACTTTTTTGTTTTATAAGAATAAAGTTTAAAATAATGCTGAAGCTCAGAATCGCTGAAATTTAAGAATAATGCAAGGCTCATGCTTCATCAATATTTCGAATGTTTGTGTATTTGAGTTGTAGTACTGCTTTTTGATTAACTTTTGCACTATTGCTGCAGTATTTATTCCACTTTTATTTTGCTTTATGATGAAGTAAGACAGCAACAAACATCTGAATATATTCCCTTGAGTTTCAGGTGAAAACACACCTATGGAACTTTGGAACAAATTTAAAATAAGTTAAGGCTTGAAGCTACAAAAATTTAAGACTATTGAAGCGCAGCAGAAAATTAGGCATTCTTGTTGTTTACTGTGATATTTTTTTAGTGGATGAGAAGCGTTGAACTGACCTGTTTCTATAAACCTCGTGCCCAAAGCCTGTTTTTCTGCTGCACCTCAAATAATTATTGCTAACAATTCATAATTTCCCTTTAGAAGGGCGACATGAACATACAATATTTATTATTGACTTTAAGCATCATAAAGTCGTTCTTGAAATCAGGAAGTATCTGATACGATACTGTAACTGTTGAGTTATGATTCAGTTTAAACTTCAATGCTACTGGTGTTTTCGATTCCAAAAAAACTCGCACCATTATCACAATTTCTTTTATGCTGCACAGTGTCTCCAGTGCTACGAAGTCATTGCCTTGTATCTTCATCCAGTTGATTTGATCCGAAAGCCGTTCTTGAAGTAGAATAACTTTTTCATCCACAAATACATCATCAGGCTCGTCCTCTTCAAAGTTTTTTAATGGCTCATTTCGAAGTGGTACAATTACAGAGTTAGGCTTGTTTTTACCGATAGATAATGATGATAATGATGATGATGATGATCTCTTTTTGGGAGAGGTAAAAGTAATCCTGTATTGTTCATCGGTATCTATTTCCCCATCGCTCCGTGCATGGGTTCTGGAAAATGCTTTGGTTGGAGTGGGCATGGCCTGTGTAATCAAAAGTGAGAAAATTATAGTAAGAGACTGATCGTTTATTGTGTCTCAAGGAGGGGCGGTGTTTTTTTTCAGCAGATGTTCCTGCTCTGAAGCATGCCCCATCCAGTTTGAATTCTTTTAAAAACTTGTACCCCCACCACGACCACCATCTCTGTCATCTTGGAACCCAAACCAATGATTGGTTTTTCTGCGCTATAAATGCTGTGTTTTGTGAGTCATATGATAAATGATTGATAATGCCCATTTATAACAGATATAAAAAGTATCCCCTCTAAAAGAGGCATTTTCAAGTCGTACCCTCTCTTAAGAAACACCGTCCCACCCTGTGGCATAATGAACGAGCAGTTCCTATGCGAATAGATTGTGTCAAAAGATATTATTATAAAGCTCGTCGATTTCAAGTTGGTGTTAGGAAATTAACAGATAAGTATTGCAATGGCATACACGTTTTTTATAAGAAACAAGCTCCCTGGCTTCAGCCTGGATATTTCTTAATATTTCGCCAAATCCAGCCTTAAATGTTTCTTAAGTTTAAAGACTTCCAATGACAATAACAGCCTAGGTTAGGCAATTGTAATGCAAGAAGAAGACACTAAGGTTTTCTGAGGCATGTAATGGATGTTCACTTTATTTTCTTGCAAGTTTAATTAAAAATTTACTAGTAAAAACAGTTTTTGCTAGTTATTATTTGAAACTCAGTCTGCCTGTGTTTCTTAATTTTTGCCTAATTTCAGCCTCATGTTTCTTGTAGACATGTTTCTTATAAAAAGAACGTGTACTGCGTTCGAGACCCGTTATGCGCAAGACTCTATAGAAATACTGGCCAAGTGTAATTTAGCGAGTTTTGGCGAATTTTATCCGCATTTACACCAAGTTTGCCCAACTTTTTATATGGCGAGCTATTTTTTTCTAAATAAATTTAGCTAGAATTTGTCGCGATCAAAAGCCCCAGAATGCATACTGGTTTCAGTGTCCAATTTTATCTACACTTTGGTATCATTGTCGAAGGCACACATCAGCAAAATGGATGATGTGAATGATTTGTTTTGCTTGAGAAGCAACATCGGTGTTAAACTTTATGAGCGATCATAGACAGCTAAATGTAATTTTTAGGGTGGGGAACAGAACATGGATGTAGAAAGCTAGGAGAAATGACCGTGTAGGGCACCTAACCATAGTCTCAGCGAATCATTGGAAGGCCTGCCCTCCTTTCCCCAAGCTACTTACGGGTCTACCCTTGCACGACCACAGTTGAAAACCTATGACTGAGTGTCAGTTATAACATGATTTGGCGTGTTTTCCGTCATATGTTTAAGCTCTGCTTTTCACATGTGCATATGCACAGGTAATTTTTTTCTTGAAGGTTTTCACAGCTCTCTTATAGTTTTACAACGCACCAGAAAATGAAAACGAAAGAGAAAGCATTGACAAAGTTGCTTTTAAAGATATTACCATTAGCAACCTCAAATTGAAACACGTGTTTGCCGTGATATCCTTTTGTCGAGATTTCTTCCCTAGTGCTTTGATGAAAAATGTTATCTAATCCAAAGGTTATTGATCTATTAGTATCTTCATGAAACTCGAATTTGTTTTTATATTTTTGGCAGAATTCAATCTTTATTTACATAGCAGGTACTTTTCGCTCCTCTGTTTTCGATCAAATTTTGTGCTTCCACTTCGAACTCTTTCTCTAGAAGACTATGGAAAATACCGGACTGTTTCACTTTCCTAAATTCTCAAAAAGTTTGATTTGGATTCATAGTACGAAAGCATTTGTATTATGTGAATAGCAACGTAGAAGCCGTCAATTCACAACCTTAGTCCAAAGGACGAGGTCAATTTAAACAAAAACATGTTATGGTGTTCGACTTTGCGTTTAGCAACAATACAAATATATTTATCAAACGTTTTCACAAATTGAAGTCCCCGCCCCAAACATGCTGAATGTGAAATTAGAATTATTACAGAAACCACTTACATTTTGTGGTACTTTGCACGGTGTTTTTCTCATTCTTCGGTGCTCTGGCGAATTTCGATTCACTAGGCCCTCCTTCAATGCTGCAACTAAGTCATCGAAGCTAAGACTTTCTTCAGGAATATACGCGTGGTTCCAAATTGTGCATATTGTCATAACTCCATCGCACACAACTACAGGTCTTTGAACTATCATTTTATCCTCAGACTATGTAATTTTCATGACAGAGTAGATACTGTTCCTTTTAGGGTGATTTGTGTGTACACTGCGTAAATAACCACCAAACGTTGAATGTTACAGTTTGGCTTCTACTCGCTCGCAAGGACCTGCTTTTGATATCTTCTGCAGAGGCTGTTTCTAATCAACTTACGAAACAAAAGATTCTCCAAATTCACCTTATGCAAGAATAATCGCCACGAGGACTTTAAGTGCCTTAAATCAGCTTGCATTGGAGTTTAAATTACAGGCCAGGATGGCTTATTTATAAAACAGACTAATTAGTGACCCGTTTAATGTCCTTTGAGCAGGTTGCATAAAGTGTTGCAGCACATGTTGCTAGACACATGTCTGTGGCTGCACATGACCGTATTGTTTTGAAAAATGAGATTTTCTCGTATGAGTCGGCTGAAAAATCTGTTTCCTTTATAGGATTATCTGCTCCTACAAGATTGATTATCTGCCATTAGTTTTTGCATTTCAGTAGCTTGCTTTTTCGTCATTTCATTTTTTCGTTTACTTTATTGGTAGCCTTCAGCAAATGCCGTTTTGCAAGGGGTCCACGATTCCGTCAATTCTCAAATATTCGTCGTCATCATCATCATCATCACCACTACCACCATCATTATCATCTCATCATGATGATCATAATCATACTAATAATCATCATAATCATCATCATCATAATTATTATTTTAATCATCATCATGATCACAATCATGCTCATCATCGTAATCATCATCATTATAATCATCATCTTAACCATCATCATCATAGTAATCATCTTAATCATCAGCATCATAATCATCATCTGAATTATCATATCATAATCATCATCACCATCATAGTTATCTTAATCATCATCTTAATCATCAGCATCATCTTAATCATCAGCATCATAATCATCAGCTTATTCATCATCATCATCATCATAATCATCATCTTAATCATCACCATCATCTTAATCATCAGCATCATAATCACCAGCTTATTCATCATCATCATCATCATCATAATCATCATCTTAGTCATCATCTTAATCGTCAGCATCATAATCATAATCATCATCTTAATCATCATAATACTCTTCTTAATGGGGCCTAAAACTTAACACGTGGGTCAGTAGATCTCCTATCTGTTGTTTTATTGAGTTGACTACAGTAATTCCACTCTAATACCCAAACAGTTACTGGGCACATTGTAAGCAAGTCAGCGACCTTGCTTTTCTCTGGCTGAGCTTTTCTGGGCCTGTGACAGGCCCTGTGAGTCAGCTGATCTCCTATCAATTGCTTGGAGATGTGACTGAGTCGAATACACTCATCCTACTCTGTTGCCCCAACAGATAAAAGGCAAAAGTACAATAAGAAATATTGAATCTGCCCTTAACTGAAGGAGCCTGGCTGGACAGTGTGCCACAAGTCATCAACATCTGCTCCAAATCTGTATTTCTACCATATTATTGGCTATTATTCTAAGGGCAGTCTTCATTCCGTGCCCAGTCACCACCGTGTGCGGGGGTCAAACAATGGGCTAGCTATTGTCAGTAATGATACTATTGCCATCAACATCTACTCGTCGTGATGATAATCATCATCATCACCATCAATCATCATCACCATCAATCATCATCACTATCGTCATCATCACCATCATCATCAATTATCATCTTTATCGTTTTCATCATTATCATTATCATAATCATCATCAATCATAACCTCTATCATCATTATCATTATCATAATCATCATCAATCATAACCTTTATCATCATCGTCATCATCATCATCATTATCATCATCATCATCATCATTATCATCATCATCATCATCATTATCATCATCATCATCATCATCATCATCATCTCCATCATCATCAGTCATCATCTTTCTCGTTAGCATCATTATTATCATCATCACTATCGCTAGTTGCTTGCTTGTTCCCATTTCGTCCCCGAAGGAAACCTAGGACTGGCCCTGGAGTCAGTTTTCGCCTGTCATTTGTATAGAAGAGGTCATTCAGTCAGCCACATTCAATCCACTCTGTTACCCCAGCAGTTACTAGGCAGGGCTGTAGCGTGAGCCATTGAGTCCGCTTTTCACTATAGGGGCCTGGTTGGACAGTTTGCAACAGATCTGTCCAAATTCTGAATCTCTGCGACATACATCCCTATCAACTTAAGGGCAGTTGTCTCTCCTTGCCAGTCGCCACCACGTGGAGGTCTCCAACCATGGGTTAGCATCATCATCACCATCATCATCATCAACATCATCATCACTGTTATCATCATCATCATCATCATCATCATTATCATGTGTCACACGAGCTTTGCCTGGACTTTATCGTCGCACGATTTTGTCTTTAATCTCATGGTATGAAACAGTATTGGGTTGCATTGTAAAGTTTTATTCCCTTCCTTCATGTTTAGATTAATTCAGTTGCATTGAGATTCATGGATCCGAGGTTAATTACATAATCTTTACATAATAGTTAGGATATAGGTGGGATCAAATGGGGGTTGCATAGGTTTCTGAAAAGTAGTAATTTGGGGGTCGAAATAAATGGGAAAAGTAGAGATAACCGGGATATTTCGATGAGTCAGTTGATTTTGTACTCTGGGAAGAAATCTGGAAAAGAAAATTAAGCATAGTGTTATTTATGAAGTATTCATAAGTAATAAATGGGAGTTAGAATAAATTTAGGGTTGGAAAGGAAATCAGCAACTAACAATCGGGGGACGATTATTCTTTACTAAAAAATAGGAAAGATTCAAGTGCAAATAACGTCCAGAAGAACGTTATCGAAAATTATGTTTAGATAGTGACTGTCAATGGTCCGTATTGTTATTTTTAAAAGTTGTAGTTGAGTTGGTTTTTCAATGATTCACTCTGCTACTAAGAGTAGTTCATTCACTGTCTATCCATGATGTTAAGCAATCTCTCATGGGTTTTTAATTCCATTTTATCTCAGATCTCGTTACTCAACTATTTGTTTTATGATCAGCTTAACTAGCTACAAATAATCATCTGTACCACCACGATTGGAAGGTTTCAGGCTGTCATTCGTTGACTACTTAATGCACGTGTTTTATTTTATAAGAAACTTCTTCGGCCCTGCGTAGCTTACATCATGACGATCACTATGCGTTTTTTTTATAGAAAGAACATCATTTTGCCTGAGCCTCAATTTTCTTTACTATTCTCGAAGTTGAGCCTGAGATCTTTCTTAAAACTTTTCTTATTTTTCACTGAGATAAACTGGCTAAAATGGGTTACACTTTATTTTTTCATCTTGTATACTCATATTTGAATTCCATCTATCTTTTGAATTTTAAATGTAATAATGACAGAATATTGATTTTTGACTAACAAAAACTCTTAATTTTTGTAAGTTGAGCCTTGTGATTTTTGTAAGTTTTTCTTAAGATTTTGGCCATTTGAGCCTCATGTTCTTATAAAAACTTGTATTGAAACCAGGGATGGGGCAAACTACTGTCCTCCACGTATTTTTTTGGGGCTCAGTGATGACTTGCATTCAACAAAACACATTTCCCGTTATGTTCGTTTTCTGATCGCTTGATAAAATATAGGCTCATTGCATGCATGTAAAGCGGTGCTGCCTACCGAAGATGGATAATTTTTCAAGATTTAAACGTATTTGTTACCTCTTAATCATGAGTACAATCCATGTACCCACATTTGGGATAGATCGTCTTTTCCTTCGGCAAACAAGCTAGAGATTATTTTGCTTCTAAAGTTTGTTTGTATGCATGCGACAGCAAAATATAATGTACTGTAGCCTTTTCCTTTTCGTTCAAAGTCTTCAAAGTTGATAAAATCAGGTTGATGGATCAGTTTCTCTTTCCAAGCATTAGGCCTCGTGCACACGGGAGCGGATCCGTTTGGCTCTGCTCCCAGGCTGGAGCGGATAGGCCTTGCGTGCGCACGAGACCCGCCCCATCCGATCCAGCTTGGCTCTGCTATTCGTACTAGTTTGGGTCTAAACGAGAACAGAACCCATGTGCACGAAGCCTAAAGATCAACGACGAAACAAGTACATGCTATAATGAAAATGGGCGTTATCCGAAGTTTAAAAGGGCGTTAGCTCAAACACTCTGGGACACACCAGTGGTATAGGTGGGGGTTAGACTTGTTTAACCCTAGTTAATGGCAGGAAGCTCTTGTCGTATTTGTCCAATCCATATGGTCCAATCATAATCGTACTATAAATCATGGGATATTGGAGGGAATGGAAGCACATGGGCATAGAATAGTGACATGGGTAGAGTGGTGACACTTTAGAGAGGGAAATGCTACCTGGAAACCATAAAGACATGTTGCCTCTGATTTGTTTTGCCACCACTTTCTCACACCATTTTTTTGTGTTTAGTCTTTATATTGTTAATCTTCATCTATTCCTCAGTATCTCTGTCTGTTCTGAACTTCCTCCTCCTCGCAGTTCTTTGTCAAACCGTTTTGACGCAAGTGCATTGCTCTCTTCTTTGGCCAGAAATTTATTATTTCCTGAGCCAAGCACCGAAGGTAAAAGGATTTATTTTTCAGGCAAGCTAGGGCAATACACAAACGCCCATTTTCTTGGAGCATACTTAGGCACTAAAAGTAAATTGATACCTTTGGAGGGCTCTTTTCATGCACACAGTTTTATATGAAAGTTGGAAGTTGACCTACCTAGTTATATAAGAAACTGGGAATAGTTTTCAGTAAACAATGACATTTTTCTTTTCATATTTACACTCTTTTTTTTATAAGAATACCTAATTTTTTTCTGAGCCTCAATATTCTTAACAATTTTCGGATTTGAGCCTCAGATTATTCTTAAATTATTCTTAAATTTTTCTTGCTCAACACAAGGTGTAAATTCGCCTTAAGATTGAAGAAATATTAAATCATTTTTGATGTGTTGATTCACCATAAATTTCAACGAGAACAAACAGAACAAGTCAAAATACGGTTTTAGTCCAAAAGCATTATTTCAACTCCATCAATATCATCAATGCCAATGTAGTCCTCTCTGTCATCTGAAGACGTAACCCTATATTTGGCAAGAGTTTTATTGAAGTACTCGATTTGTCCCATGAACCATCCATTCTCGTATAAAGCTTTGATTCGATTAACAAAATATTTTAGTTTTGATGAAGGTTGAGCCTGGCAATATTCTTAAATTATTCTTAAATTTTAGCAATTTTGAGCCTCAATATTCTTATAGACTTTATTCTTATTAAAAAAAAGAGTGTATCTCGCTAGATAGCAATTTCTCGACAGCTCTTCAAGTCTAAAGTAGTCTTTTACCATAAAATAATAACTATTCATTACTTGACTTCCAAGACAATTACTGACCTAGGGGGGCTGAGCTCCCTCAAGTTACAACTTAGGGGCTGTCCCCCCGCGCTCTCTCTCCTCTACACCACTGCAGAAAACCCCCAGACCCCTATGCTTTGGCACAATTGCTATGGAAAGACTACTTTTGCCGCACGAATTTTGATCAACCAGAGAAGATATGCGACATGCAAGAGTTTCCAAACTTTGCATTGGACTTCTACACCTAAATTGATCATTCAGCTGCCTACGGGCCTGCATTTGCCTGGGAAATCAGGCAAAGGTCAAGGGGGTTTCATAGGTAGAGACACTGATCAGTAGGTGGAAACAGTGGTCACTCTATGCGCGCCCCCCTTGTAACTTGCAATTTGTGAATAATAATAATAATTAGATGTGAAGATCGCAATGGAAATAATTCAGAAAGCAGCACTACTCGGAACAGCAATGTTATTGCGAAAGGTTTTGTCTCTTTAGAGATAAAGGAGGAGGAGCTTTGAGACCCTTAGTGGCTTGTTGTTACTCGCTCTCAAGGACTGATTCTACAAAGATCTTACCAGACAACCAAGTCTGAGATTCAAATGATTGACACATATAATAATAATATGTGCATATTTCCACAGATTTACTTCTTCAGCAATACTGTTACCATTGAAGGACCTGCTTTCTAGCAACTTAAAAGGATATCTTTAATAGCAAAACCTAATTTGTTACTCTTCATAGAATAAATATAGTTAAAAGTCAAATTCAAAGTGCTTGCATCTCGACTTGAAGAAAAAAGTGACTGACTGTCTTGTATTTCGTTTCGTATCATTTTAAAGACTTTGGCACCTTGGAACATAAAAGTTTTCTTCCTTTATGCTGAAAAGTTTACCCACTTCTGGCCCAGACAATGCATCGGCAACCTTTTTTGTCATATGGGCCAAATTTTGTTTTTATCAGAGGCCCCAGACAATAAACAGGAGATGCGTAATAACACATTATGCGCATGCGTTCTTACGAAGCACGGGTATGTCAAATCCTTTCGAAAACATTATCATAATCTTGGAGCACAGGGGTCTCATATGATATGTAGTTTCCCTATAGGTCCAACAGACATTTTTCAAATATTTCATCACGAATTTCTGGGGATAGCTAGTAAAATTCAACCACATTGAGGGAATAAATCTTGTAAATCTTGATAAGACACAATGTCTGGTGCTCTTAAGGCTTGGAACGTCCTCTTATCACATCAATCCAAACTTCAAAAGATTTTCAAATATTCATCAATTTACAGGAGAGGACATCAAACATTCTTCACAGGCCGGACAAAAACTCTCCGTATGCTGCCTATGCATGGCCTAAAATCTTTCCCTTGGGGGGGGACGTATTGACCATTTGACCACCAGGTGTCACTAAAAAAGAAGGCTCACAGAAATCACCATGAGCAATAGGACGACCGGCTTTTGGCCAACATCCTTGTAATTTCTTACATGTTGGGGGCGTGGGACGCCCATGCCTCACCGATAAACAATAATTCAAACAGTTACCATCTTCATGATCGTCAGCGTAGTCATGACTTTCAGCATCATCACGATCGTCACGATCATCACAATCACCAAGTACATACACCATTTCTGTCAATAGATCAGCAACACCGTACTTTTTAAGGACATGGTTTGCCCTTTTTCATTTGGCAAGCAGGGTTGTTCAGTACCAGTATTGGAACTTTCGTAGCTTCTTCACAATTTCAGTATCAAACTTTTTCTTAAGACTTTCTTAGCAAAAATTTAAATACCTTGAAGTTGTGAAAGCGTGATCTTATCTGATGTCACGTTTGTTTGGAATTGGTTGTACTAAAAACTGGGGATTTTGCGTCTTCTTCCTTTTGTGTTTTAACCGATGAGTGAGAGCCCTGGGAGCTTCAATCTCAGCAATTAATTTAGCTTTCTTACATTGGCATCTAAGGTTACTATCGATGGCTAGCACCATTTGCTTATAGTTGTCATAACCGGATATACCGGAGGTTGTAGGGGTAGCTACAGCCCCACCCAATACTTTCGTACCGATCAGTACATTTAGCATTATTTCGTAACATTCGGTAAATGCTGCAATATTGTCAAACCATTTGGTGAGCTTCAAAATCTTAAATGTTGTCTTGGCAATAGGATTGCTTTTTACTAGTCAAAGCTTGTGGTTTCTATAACAGAAAGCAGACTTTTATGATAGGACAGTAACAGAAGTGAAAAATTGAGCGACGTTCCTATTTCTAATGAACTCGTTGTGTGTAGTACTTATATTCAATTTTATACAGAAGCTGCACTTCCTCTCGTCTACTTCTAATGAACTACAATGTCTGCCAAATTCCTTTGGAATACCCATACAGTATTAGGAATTTTCTACCCCCGTTGTATTTCGTTTGCAGTAGTGAGAATGAAAACCATCTCCCTCCTTTATACAATGCTGAATCGCTAGCTGGGACCCTTAGCTATCTGGAAAGGTATCACTTCTCCCTACAGTAATATTCATATGCCCTTCAGACAACATTGTTTTGCGAGGGGTGGGGAGTTGTAGCTCATCTATAATATAAGTAATAGGAATTGCTTCTAGGAACTGTTATATGATAACCTTGGAGCCCACCATTAAGTCGGGGATAGTTGCCTACTTCGGAAAGCACAAAATATATTAGACAGTTTAAATTATTTGTTTACTTGCTCGTTTTCCTACCATCACACTCAAGCATTTCTTTCCAAATTTGATGTACCCAAAATACACATATTGACTGTGACGTCACTCCAACTTATTTTTATGGGGTGTCAGTTTTTTGCCCTGCGAAAATTTTGCTTGTCACTTTTCTTGTTTTTAGTAACAGTAGTTGATCAAATGGTCCTGGGTTGTGAAAGTTGCCGTGCAAGAGTAGATTGGACAGCCGTTTTTACCATGCGAAATGGCTAATGTTTAAAGTTGGGGAGGGGGTTGCTCGCCCCCATAACCCCCTTAAGTTTCGCTCCTACACATTGACATAGGTTTAAGAAGAAAAAGGGATGGGGTTCAGCTTCCTTTGCTGGGTAGAAGCCCAGCTCATTCGATCAATGTTTTGAGAGAATGATAACATATTGCCTGGTAGCTTCCACATTGTCTGTTCTTTTGAGCGGAAGGTTTATAGCTACTCGTAAGTGTACAGGCCTACTACCCTATGCATATTAGTAGAAAGAAGCGTTTAACCTCCCAGGAAATCACTTTTTTTATTAGTCAAATATTTTTTTGAACAAGTCATCAGGAATTGTAATGGGCACTACGTCTTTACTGTCGTAGGCAGGTGTTTCAAAATTAATTGATCGTCACCATAAATTTTTAATGCCTTAATTTCATTATTTCAAACTTTTTTCGAAAATGTTACTTACCTGAATCAAACTAAGAATTAATGTGCATTAAAAATGCACAATATTTAATGAATCGATTCTGCACTTAGAAAAATTAAATGGAGTCAAAAGTTTGAGCTGTTCATATAGTTTTATTTTTCTTTAAAACATTAATCATAAGGAAAAAGTTGGAATTTTATGCCATTATAGAAATATTTTCTACTGTTTAATTGTTGGATGTCGTTAGATGTACACAGTTTTTAAAAGCAACAATTTTGTAGGGAACCGACGGGTAGATAACCACATACACGTTTTTTTATAAGAAAAAAGTTTATAAGAAAATGAGGCTCAAATTGTCAAAATCATAAGAAAATCACGAGGCTCAATTTCCAAAATTAGGTGTTTTTATAGGCAAAAAATTCGATATTTCGTCGTTATTGTATTCAAAATGTTAAAGATGGAATTTAATTTCATGTACACAATATCATTAACGATAGCGCAAACCACTCTAGCCAGTTTATTTCAGCAAAAAGCTATGAAAATTTAAGAAAATCTCAGGCTCAATTTCGGGAAAAGTTAAGAAGATTGAGGCTCAGGCAAAATAATGATTTTCTTATTAAAAAAAAAACGTGTATTCAAGGTACTTTTGGCATGAAAAGAGGATTCCTGACTAAAGACTCTATTTTGCTTTTGACAATGCATTCTTTTATAAGAAAACTGTTATAAGAACATGAGCCTGAAATTTGGTAGAAAATCAGGAACAAATTAAGAATAAGACCGAACCTGAAGCCTTGTCGTAGAATGTATTGTTGGAAAATGATGCAGAAGCTTTCCATTTGCAAATGGAAACAACACGTCGCTTTCTTTGTAACCTGAAGAAAGTAACAGCCTTGAGACTTTGCCTTTGATTCTCGCAAGGTAGTTACTCCTAGGGAATCTAGGTACTGTTCTAACATTTCCTATTTAAGATTGTTTATTAACAGTTTTCATTAATATGCAAGAGAGGCCATCGTGGTTGTAACATTTCGGTATCAATCAATAAAAATATTCAATGTTTTCTTGTATTTTGTCTTTCTTTGCATGTATAAATTGTCTACACGCTGCTATTTTAGAACAAATTATGAACAATTCAGCCTCAACTTTTGGGTAAAATTAAGAATAAACAGCCTGAACCTCGATTTTACTGGTTTTTATAAAAACGGATTGTAGTTCAGTTACGGCCCTGCCAAACGACCCAACAATGAACCGCCATTGACCCAACAGTTGTTGGGATGATGTCGGTACCATTGTAAAAGAGGGTGTCAAATGAAGCAGCATTTATTGGTCTGCGAGAACGAAAAATAGCCTTTAGCTTATGCTCCAGGCCGGCAGATGTTGGCTCCCATGGCTGAACAACGCAACATCATCGAACAACGCTGAAGAATAACAGAGGTCAATTACCTACACTTAAGAGTTCTAAACGCTTTAAAGCCTATCCCAACATTGAATCAACAATTGCTCGGTCATGCAACGGTGGCTAAGTGATCAAACTTCAGCATATTCAGCATAAACCCATAAAGTTTTGGCTTAGTGTTGAGTCAATGTTGGGTCATTTATTGGAAGCTTTAGAGCTATCAGTTTGCGTTTTTTACTCGATTTTACCTCCGTTTTCCCCAATTCCTTGGGCTTGGAGGGTGCGTCTAATATGGCTTTAGGTCTGGCACGAGCAATTAGGACTGGATACCCTTCCTGACGTCACCAATGGCCTACGGTGGGCCTGGAACCTTTGTCCATGTTTGTCCGAGTCGAGCACATTACCGCTAGGTCACGGCTGCTCTAGCTATTAATTTGTGTGCAGGCTACTAAATTTGCTTTTAGCACAGGTTTTACAGCTAAGCAGTCGATGGAAAATATTTTTAAAGAACCACTCCCATTTGTTACAATAAATTAGAGCTTCATAAGTTTTATACCAGTCAATGCTTAACGAGACAAAGTAGCTACATTTGTTAAAATCATCCAGGTTTTGGATGCTAGACGACAAAAGTTTTACACCCTTAGGTTTTATTTTCAAGATCATTACTTAATCGTTCAAGGCCACTGTTCGTTGACAAGAGCAGTCTTTTTAGACCCTGTTATCAGTCTCAGGTTTGTCCGAAAACTTGTAAAGTCCCTTTTCAGACATAAATGCCTTCTTTCATGCATGCTAGCCTACTCTATTGTGACAACGGACCACGAATCGTTTCAACATCACTTTTTCAATATTTCCGTTTCCTTCATCGAACACAGAAACGGAGATATTTTGATGTAGAAGTTTGTTTATACTGTCAATTTATGATTCTTAGCCGGCGGTCCTGGATAAGACTGATTTATGAGAGAGACCAGTTAGGAAAATTAAAGAAAATAATCAAATTGCTTAAATATTAATCCTATTTGATACTATACTTTCATATTACTCACGCCAGATAGTCAAATACCATTGTAAATGAACGCTTTAACCCAGTACCTAATTTGGTCTTAGCCACTAATAGTGGTCTTGGAAATTCAAGTAGTGGTATTGGAAAGAAAAATTAGTAGGGAGAAACGGGGCACTGTGCTTGGTTTCTTGTCCAAAAAACTAGTGAAGTCTATCAAAATCCACTTTCCGAGAAATTTGAGCTTGATGAATATAGCGAGAAGGCGTTTCCTATGCGTGCCAGCAGTATATAGGGCATGGTCAGCAAAACTTTTCAGGGGCGAGCCTTTGTTTCTCTTTCCTCAGAGTTTTCAGATTATTTTTCCTCTACATTTCATCTTTGCAAGCATAAATCCGTATACATAAGTCACACCATGATTTTAAATTTGCCCCTTTTTACTGTATGGCTTAGCAACAGAATTATGAGAAAATTATGTTTGCCGTAGGACTAGCATGGAATGCATTGGGGTTTGCAGAAACAGTGGTTTTGGAAACTAAATTAAGGCCGGTTTCCACTTAAACTAATGCACTGATTCGACCGAAGCGGCCTGAGGTTGGTGCATGCGTAGTAGGTTCAGTTATGGATTTCCCTTCGGGTACCCTCGACCGAATCGGCCAATTGAGAAGTTCAAATGGTTTCAACTTTTCCATCGGTTGATAATCACCTTCTAAACATGCATCAATCTCCGGCCGCCTCGACCGAATCGTGGCATTCGCTTAACCTCTTAGCAATATGCAGCTTAGGATTTGCATCGTACGTTGCCTATACCAGATGCGTAACAGAGACACCCTGGGCACCTAGAACAACCTGGGCACCTACGAATTCAGTACAATTTGCGTCCCATCTAAATTTTTACTCCAAATGCTATAAAACTTCTTGTCTCTTGGAAACCACTGAGGGGGCCCCTTTTAGTATCTCATACGCTTGGAGGCTGTTGGAAGCTGTCCTAACCCCAACTCATGTCGGCTACGTCACTTCCTGATGGCCGTGATCAAGGAAGGAGGAAAATCAGAGAAATTTTATGGAATTTACAATCTGCTAAAACAAGGAATTTTCTAAATTTTTACTTTTAGAAAGTACAAAGCTGGATAATCTGCTTTAATCTTGGCTGAAAGAATGGGTATAATGTTTGCATTTGACAGCAGCGAGAATTTCACGGACTTTCTTAGAATGTTGCTAACTTAATCAGAGAAATTAGGATATAATTATTGAGTTCAATAAGCAAACTTAACTGTTCACCCTATTATGGAACGCGTGCAGCCCTAAGAAAAGTTTTGACAAATGTTATTGTTGTTATGTGCCTTGATTATTGTATTATACACTCTTCTGTTTACATGGTATACTTATGAAACTCATTTATGGTCTTGTAAATATTATAGTGGTTCATGATTTAAAGAATTTGTTGAGTATTACTGTGATTATTTCTCATTGAAGGAAAATCAAAGAGATGTAATACTGAACATAATCCAGCAACATTTCCACTTGGATGGTAAGTACATATTTTGTTTTTCAATGTGTGTATATAAATATACAAGTAAATGAATAACTAATTGTATATATATATGTATATGTATGTATATATGTATATATATATATATATATATATATATATATATATATATTTATATATGTATATATGTATATATGTTCAAGAGTAGACGTAGTAGCTTTTGGACTTACAACCATCATGTAGGGATTATCATATTGTTCAAGTCATGTTTTGTGTCAAAGAATGCCATGGCATGCACCTGACTTTTGATTGTAGCATTGTTTTCAGTGGCATCTTATAATAATACTATCTTATACTTCATCATTACTCTGATAATTACGGTGTCATAGCATATTGATGAAGGTCCAATTTGTAAGGCTCGATATCTTGCAAAGATGCACAGTACCAAGTATGTTTTGTGTTAAAAGATCACTGTCAGTATGATTGCAACTTTCGCTGGATCTTAGAATTTCAGATTCAGATTAAAGTGAGAAATTGCATCATGTAAGACCCACTTATCAGAAATGCAAGGTTTATATGAGTTTTTGCTAATATCCTTGCTTTCATGGCTTTCCCACTGTAGCCATTTTTTGTTCCTCTTGGCTGCAGCTTTTGAAAGCTTATTGTTTTCACGATAGTATTTGATGGTCGTCCAAGAAAGAAGCGAAACCTTGGAGCAGGAACAGGTGGAATCTCTGGAGAAGCACCTCAGTATGGTGAGATTATTTTGTTGAGATGCTTTTAGGCAGCGAATTTCCCAAGATAGCCTTTCAACTTTTTGACTGGCAATTCACAAAGCATTACATTATCTATGCTTTTCAGTTCCTGTGCAGGGATTTTGCCACAACTTTCTTTACTGTTGTTATTTTCACTTATATCTTGTACTTCACTTTGTAAAACGTTGACTGTCCACACGTGCAAAGGCTACAGAACGAACGAAAGATCGCCAATGCAATATTAGTGTCAACTGTGTAATCGCACTTGTCAAGTACAAGCTTTCTGTGTATCATATTTCCTTGGCCCCATTTGAAGCTACTTTTCTCAAACTCTCATACGTTCTATTGTGATGCTTATGGTAAGGAGCTTGCAAAAATACCAATTTCTTGTCACGTTTGCTATCTCGGATACAAGGATCGTTTGTATCACACGTGCAGGTCAAAAATAATTAAGAGGTATCACACTTGCGATTTGATGTTCGTACCCAAGTTTCTTGAGGGCAGGGACATGAATAGCTTGAAACGCGTATGAATTCAAATTCATCAGTTGTTTTGTCACAATTTTCCCTTGTTAGTTATTCTATGTTAGAATGAAGATTTTTATCTTTCTCAACTAAATCGGCTACTACCTCCTCGCGAGTCTACCCTAAGCTTGGTACGTATCTAGCGAGTCAGTTTTGTTACTGACTCGGACAGATAATTTTGCTGACTTCCTTTATTTCAGTTATATTATGGCATATATTCATATATATGGTTCAACTTTTATTTACATGGGATAGAAATTAGTGGGTAAACACTATAGAAATGAAAATGAAATGAATTCAAAATTAAGAAAACAATGATGGCTGGCGCGAACTGCCTGCAAGGACCGAAGCTGCTTGCAAGGACTGAAGCTGCCTGCAAGGACTGAAACTGCCCGCAAGGATCGAAGCTACCCTTGGGCGGCCGTGGCCCCCGTGTCTTTGTCTGACCCTGACAGGGCCTAGTCTTCCTTAAACCAATATGATCCTGTCCCTTATAGATTGAGTTATTATTTGATTGGGTAAATGATTGCTTGATGGAATAATTGACTGATTCAATTATTGATTGATTGATTGATAAATTGATTACTTCATTCATTGATTACTTCATTGATTGATTGATTCATTGATTCATTCATTTATTGCTTTATTTATTTCTTTTATTTATTCATTGATTTATTGTATTTGTTTTGCTGGTGATTGTTTGATTATTGTATTTTAGCCAATAATGCTAAAGTGTTTTATGGATTGATTCACGATCCAGAGTTGAATGCAGCGATCGAGGAGGACAGTGACGAAGAAGAAGATAAAGAGAAACCAAAGGTACCTTATCTTCTACAATCCATGCTCGGAAGAAATTGGTGCAATAACGTCAATTCGCACGTGCGCGTTTGTCTGCATGAGGGATTGCTCTTAATTATTTGGAATCGCACGTGCGATCTACGATTTATGTATTCGAAATACAGAGTTTCTTGTTGCTAAAGCATGTCAAGTGTCTGATTTAGGATAAAGAAGGAAAATGCACGGTCATGAACACAAAGTGACTGTCACTAGTGTTACAGTTGCAACAACGAAGTTCCTATTCTCCAAGTACGATTTCACAGTTGATAGCAATGTTGCACGGACGATTTTTCGCTCGTGTTGAGGGTTTTGCACGGGTGTGGACACGCGCACGTGTCTCCGGGCATAGACTGTTTTCTACCTAATTTATTAGTGCTTCAGTTTGCAAATTCCCACATTTGTCTTTGCAGATATTTTAACAAACCAGCTTTCACATTTCCACAGGATATCCTGTACCACTATGATAGCTAGTCTGTTAAAACTTCTTGCACGCTTTGTCTTAGAAGACAAACCACATTCTTGCTTGAGCCTAAAAAACGTGTAGCTGTTCTTATCTATGGATATAACAAGTAAGACACGTGACTCATGCCTCGAGATTAATGGCAACAGATACAAGTCACAAGTAGATTTATGATAATCGTTTGGAAAATAGATATTGATTTAATACGCTTCAAAGAAGATGGAAAAGTTAGTTCGATTCTCGTAATGAAAGTCGGGTTTGGTAATTATAAAAGTTATTAAAGTTTCATTTTCAAGAATTTGTCTGCCTTTTCGGTTATTTTGACGATGTTTATTATGTGGTTCCTTGAATTCATCGGAATTGTTTATGAAAAGTAGATAAGATACATTATTTGGGAAAGATGAATGAAGCAAAGTATTATAAGACCCGGTTTAATCAGCGCTTATTCTACAAAGAGACCATCATGGTCGCTTTTTCGGATGTAATTTATTTTGAGCAGCCCTGTCTATGTTATCTTATTGACACGTGCAAGTTTCACCGCAATCCTCATCATTGGCATGGCGACTGCTATACGTAGACTAATGGCTCCCAATCTTGGATCCGCTTGACCACGAAGCGTGCCAAGGGGACTTGGAGCCATCATATGCAAGTTTTAGAGCGATATGCACACAGACTCATAGATTTTCTCTCTCGCACATTTACAAGCCATGTAAACACAATAACTGTTGTTAGCAAACAATGCTGATATTTCTTTTACTTATTAAAATATATTTATCCCTGCAGAATAACCTGATTCGAAAAAGTCTGTTGTATTTTTTGGCACAAAATAGTAGGGGGGCCGATTGCAGATCTTTTAAAATTTCACCCCCCCCCCATTTCCATTTATTAGACACACCCCCCAACTAAGCAATTTCCAAAGTTTTAGAGAGGATTAGTGTGTAAAACACATTAAATTTGTGAACACAAATCAATATTAACAACTAAGGAAATCAAAACGAACTATTTACCTTATACTTATACAATGTTAACAACTAATTGCTATAATTTTGAAATATTTGGCTCCCCATACTGTCTATCTAACATTGACCCACCCCCCTGCTATTAACAACCCAAACTATGCATTTTAGCAAAAATGCTAACCGCCCCTCCCTATTATACTCGCTTCTATTTGGTACCACAGGGTAGCATATTTTGAAAAGTAACTCTATAATTTCTGCGTGTCATATTTCAGCTGTATTAAAGTAAGTCGTTACATTAAGCCTTGATATAGTGGCTCAACCATTTTTTAAATATGTTCCAGTTTCTCCAATACAAATTATGGGCGGTTGGTGGTGAATGTCCACCAGTCCCAAGTATCCGCCACTGTGTAGTGTCGCTTTTTAGCATGAACGATTTTCCATTGTGAAAAGAAGGATCACTACATAATGGTCGGCAAATGTTACGTTTTTGCCCAAATACGACATTATTTTTGATGCGTTTCTGTTCAATCAAACAGCAATGAATAAGAGTGCAAATGAATGCTTTATCATCTAAGGATTTGATAAGGATTTCTCAACTTTTTTTCGCCAATTCGCCTGTTAGATTATCATCTGTCAGCTGGTGAATCCTTTGCCAACTTTATCCATTCCCCTCTTCTCTCATGAATTTTAACTCTCTTCCACTTCTCCAATTGATATTCCTCTTTTCTCTAACGCTTTGTCAATACCTTCAGTTCATCTCTTTCCCGGACTTCCCAGCGGAGGTTATGCAAAGTTTAACAGCTAGCGATTTTGTTTTGGGGTTCTCATTCAATTCGTCAAATTGATGATAGGGAGAGTTAAAATTGCGTACCTGACGATATTTGACTTCATGATGACCTTGATTCACATTTGTGCTCAGTGAATGTGACCAAAGAGCTAAAAGAAACCATCTTGCTTTTCTAGAAAAAGAAGTCAAAGAGAGATGAAGGTAGGTCTTGCTTTCTATTGCTATGAATAGCTCAATATAATGGGGAGGGGAGAGACGAAAGAAAAAGGTACTAGTTTGCTAGCATAGCTGTAGCCCTGGGGGGCTCAAGGTGGTGCAGCCCTTCTTGTTAAGTCTATGAAAGGGTTTGGGGTTACACTCCCCTTTGAATGCAAATTTATTGAAAATTTATCTTGTATTTTTCTATTTTTCTCAAGATTTACAAACTCAGAATGATAACCACGACGATCAACATTGAAGATAAATTAAAGAGAATAACCAGTTTCATTTCATTTTAAGATTTCCATCGACACATGCATTATTAATTGACATGCCAGTTACTTAAAGATATCCATTATTGGCATAATCAGGTTGACGTAATCAGAACGTTTGGAGACAGCTTATCCCACCTTCAGGTGTTATAAATGAATATTTTTATGGACTTTTATAGGTATGCCAATTGAATAAAATTTTTTGAAAACAAAGGGCAAAAGTGGGTAAAATAAGTAAACAGGCGGGGAATGCCTAAATAAGGAGATGTATGAAGGCTAATAACAAGAAAACAGGATGAAATGCCTAAGGATGGAGATAACTATGGAAGTAAATAACGGGCAATATCAAAGCAAGAAACCTACAGGGATTGGAGAAGGCACAAGAGTATCGAGGAATTTTGCTGTTTACCAGTTTGTATCAATATTTGCTCTCAATACAAGATAACGTTATAGTCTGAAACGGTTTAGCGGTCAGTAGAGTATCAAGGAATGAATAAGAATCACTTTTTTATTCTAAAAGGTGTGGTTGTCCAAAATTCTGTTTTGAGCTCACCATGTTAAAAATGTATTCCTACAGCCCTATGTGCTAGCCGCGTAGCTTTGCTATTTTGTATCTCGCATGTAGCATGAAAAGCTTAGTCTTGTTTGAGGGCATATTCCTGACCAAGCTAAATCAAAGCTACAATGATTTTGAAAATATAGTTGAAGGCCCTGCTTATTAACCAGCATGTAAAGCGGTGCTTCTCAATTATTGTTTGCAAGGTCCCCCATAGAAAGAGAAAATATTCCACGTCTAGCTGTAAATGAGACCATTATCTATATATATTGTATATGTATTCGTGTTCCCTGGTGTCATAGGCGCCCCCTTTAGCATTACATCGCACCCCCCTTGACGGGCACACCTCACTGTTTGAGAAACGCTACTGTAGAGTAAGTTGGAGTTATCTTCTACGTGAATATCTACAATTCCATGGCAACATATATTAGGTTTAAACTTGCTTAGAATAGACATCTGCGTCTTCACATCAGCAGCGTCCAAGTTTGCTTTGACCTTAGGAAATATCCGAATTACAAATCCTATTTTCTACAGTAGCATGCTCGGTTTTGGCTAGTTATTTTCATTTTCATTTGGCGATCAGTGAACTTTGTCTTGTAATATGAGAAAATCTTAATTTTTTAGTCTTCTCTGTGATATGCTAGTTTTAATTTTAACTTTCCGCTATATTAGAGTGCACTGCTTGGTTTTTCAAGTATTGGATTTGAACTTTTGGACATTTTCGGAATAGAAAAGATTTTGTTTAATCTTATTTCACCAAAATTTATTTGAAATGAATTTTGTAGTCTTAATACTAATGTTTTCCTACTTGAATGCCATTTCTAACCCACATTTGTCTTCATCTTTCCTACATTAATTGCTTTATTAAAAGAGAGTAAAGTCCACTTGCAACAGTAGACTATCATCTGACAGTACAAAAATATATGTTTGATGTTAATTTTCAGCCAAGAAACGACAAGCCGCTGACCCACATGCACCGAAGCAGGATAGAATTCCGTTTCCAACCTTGTAGGTAGTCAGAGGTGCTCAGTTTTTCATAGTGAAATTTGTGGAGCATTTCCACGAGATTTTCCTTCCGATATATTTGAATAGCCCTTTCTTTTGGACTGACTCTGAAACCTGTATCCGTGTCCGTGTTTCAAATATACATATACATATATATATATATATATATATATATATATATATATATATATATATATATATATATATATATATATATATATATATATAACAATCCAAAAGAATTGTAAAGTCAGAGTGCTCAATGCTATAGGCAGAGCTATATACTTCAGAATAAAACTTTAAAAACCAAGATAAAAACTGTTGTTTGACTACAATTAAAATCACATGACTCTGAGTTTCACGCTGGTTGCGATCATCAGATGTGCTATATATTGATATTCCATCAGTTGTTAATTTGAAAGTAGATGATGAGAAGCGCAGTTTCTGTATAAATTTGAATATAAGTACTATGAAAAAAAGAGATACCATTTACTTTTCCTTCTCTAGATTGAATTATTTGACAATTCCTTAATATTCGAAAATTCCCTATAATCAAATTTTGATACTACACTTTACTCTTCATAGTTTCATTTCATATTGTGCTCTCAATTGCTCTCCCTTAAATCTCTAGTAAAGGATAATAATCCTGCAGCATGCTACACTTTTCATCATAAGAATAACTAGTTCTATCACTAGTTTCATCAATATTCCTGTATTTTTTGTTTCAAGCCTTAGATTATTCCTAAATTATTCCTAAGTGCCAAAAGCGTAGTTTCATATGACAGCAAAGAAATATTTGCAAATGTTTGTTGGTCTTACTTCATCATAAAGCAAAATAAAAGTTGAACAGAATAATAAATATAGCATAGGCACTACAGTAACATTTAATCTATAATAGGCACTACAGTAACATTTAATCTACAATAGGCACTACAGTAGCATTTAATCTATAATAGGCACTACAGTAACATTTAATCTACAATAGGCACTACAGTAACATTTAATCTACAATAGGCACTACAGTAACATTTAATTTATAATAGGCACTACAGTAACATTTAATCTACAATAGGCACTACAGTAACATTTAATCTATAATAGGCACTACAGTAACATTTAATCTATAATAGGCACTACAGTAACATTTAATCTACAATAGGCACTACAGTAACATTTAATCTATAATAGGCACTACAGTAACATTTAATCTATAATAGGCACTACAGTAACATTTAATCTATAATAGGCACTACAGTAACATTTAATCTACAATAGGCACTACAGTAACATTTAATCTACAATAGGCACTACAGTAACATTTAATCTACAATAGGCACTACAGTAACATTTAATCTATAATAGGCACTACAGTAACATTTAATCTATAATAGGCACTACAGTAACATTTAATCTACAATAGGCACTACAGCAATAGTTAATCTATAGTAGGCACTACAGCAACATTTAATCTATAATAGGCACTACAGAAACAGTTAATCTACAATAGGCACTACAGAAACAGTTAATGTACAAACAGTACTACAACTCGACTAAACAAAAATGTTAGTCTTAGTAAAGCTTGAATCTTGCATTGGTCTTAAATTACTCTTAAATTCAAGCGATTTAGAGCCTCAATATTAAAGTTTGTTGTTATAGAAAAGAGCGTATTTCTCTTGCAAAGCAGTGTGTTGTATAGCAGGATCCACTCTTCTGTAGCAGCATATGTTAGCTATTTCTGTACATATTTATAGGAAGGATAGTGACAAGAGACGCAAACTTGTGAAATACAAAGAACTGTCGAAGAAATTTCACATTGGATCGAATACTCTGCCATCCATATGTTTCTACACGATTTTGAATGCAAGCCAAGGGTAAGTCTTCCATTGTTTGCTTTGTTTGTCTTGGTCACATTTTTCAATGCGAAGGAGCTATTCGTGATGTATTTTGTGTGCCATCTAGTGCATATTTGAAACATACGCCGCATAGTAACTATCTTTTTGAAAGATACCCGGAATGATAGAGGCAAAAGGTGTATGTAGCTGTTTATGCTAGAAGAATTGAAGTTAAGTGCAGAGCTATCGAGAGGAATCCAATGGTGCAAATTGCTACAGGGTGCCCCCTGCCTTTGGAAAGGGCATGGCCCCAAAAATTTTTCTAGGACATTGTCCCTGGCCCCCATTTTCCTTCCTTTATCGTAATAAGAAAGAGCAATAAGAATCATTGGCCTTCAGAAGCAACGATATCAGTAAACCTCTCACAGTATTTCCTCCACTAATGGATCTGCAAAGCAGTATTCGAAGGCCATATCCCCTTTGAAGAGTTTTAGCGTGCGCTGCTTGTGGATTGGACTCCTGCCCTCAAAAGTTCCTACTTGCGCCCCCGTTATACATCTTTCAAATCTAGACTGAACTAGTGCTCGCATGTTCACCCTTCACCATAACACTTCTTTGTTTGCAAAATAATTTCTTCAGTCATCTTCTTCAGGTTAAATGTTGTCGAGTTTAGTGACGATTCGACTATGCTTGCCGGTGGCTTCGACGATTCAGCCATTCGGGTTTGGAGCTTGACCCAAAAAAAATTAAGAACTTTGAGGACTCCATTTGAATTGGCAAGGATCGACAAAGACGCTGGTGAGCCCAGTTTGACAATCATTGGTTATCACTTACTTCATGTCAAGTATCCACCAATATTCCGTGCTTTGTCCCAAACAAAGGGCACATTATAGAGACTGTTTTAATATTTGCAGATTACATTTCATTCTACTTCAGAGAACCCGATGTAAATTTAATACTGATTAATGAATTCCTAAGAAGCTTTTCACATTTTGCTCCATTTTTCATTTCAATTTGTAGATGACGTTCTTGAGCGGATCATGAGTGAGAGGTTTGTCAAAATAGTTCCAAATTTCTTGATAGTGAGCTAGTATGGATTATTGCTGTTTGTAAGGGGGCTACATGCAGTGTATATCGTTCATTGTATGCTCGTTGTGTATATAGGACGAGTAAGATATTTTCCATAAAAGCTGGAAATATCTGAATGCTGAAAATGAGCCGAAAACTTGGAGCAGGGATAAATGCCACATTTGCACCCCTGTTCTTACAAGAGTGTTAGAAAGATCAGGTTTTGTAAAAGCATCTTGTGGGAATGATCTAGAATGTATGTTTGTAATGATGTGGTTGGAAGCGTTTAACCATTTCTTGCTATGGGTCTTCTTGCGCAAGTTTCTTTGTACTGCACTCTTTTTCACTAAGAATAAAGTTGATGAGAATATTACAGCACCTAATCGCTGAAACTTAAGTCTATGTTAAGAACAGCGCAATGCTCGCGCTTCATCAAGCATAAGTTATGCTCACGCCTTATGATTTGTGTGCATTACAGTTAGTATACTACTGCTTATAGATTAACTTTTGCACTATCGATGCATTATTTGTTTGTCTGCCTCGTTCTTGTTTTGTTTTGTGATAACGTAAGCCATCAGCAAAGAGTCTGATCTGGGTTTTTTAAAGAAAAATCTAGAACTGCACATAAAATCCTGCGATGTTGTGTTGAAGAATTAAATTTTGTTTTGAAAGTAGGATAGAACTGCCTGCTTTTGGCGAAAAGGAGGTAGATACATGCTACTACCTCTAGCAATTCCATTTCTGGTCACGCTTCTGTCAGTTCATACCTAAATCTACCATTTTCACTGCTATTTACTTTCTTACACCATTAGTTCACTAAATAATAAACTTGTGATCTGCACGTTTTCGTTGGGACTGCACAAATATTTTTAGAACTGCACGTTTCGTGTGGAACTGCACGTTAAAGTGAACCCTACCTGCGCGTATTCATTTGATTTTCAGACGAAGTTACACCTTTGACACTTAAGAGTGATTTAAGAATAATCTTAGACTCAGCCAAAAAAACTTTTAAGAATACTGAGGCCTAGCGATAAATTAAGTATACTTATAAGAAAAAGAATCTAAATTTTCTTTGTATCTCTTCATCCTCTTAGGGACTGCAATTATTTTGTCGCTATTTTTCACCTCAAGGACTTAGGGAGACACATAATCTCACTATTGCATAAGAACATCAATAAGGCCGCTTTGCATACATTTTTGAACACACATCAAGACTTCATTTGTTAATGGTGTAACCTTGAGCTACCAGTTATATAATCTTTCTGATAAATCGATATTTAGGAGTTTTGAACTGAGAATGTAAACAAGTGAACTGTGGCGGATGTGCATAGTGCATCTTATTAAATTACATATTCGCGAATGGGATTGAGGTTACTGATGAGATTTGCACTACCAAGAAATCTCATAGAAAACATATATCAAAGAGCGGCCTTCTATGTGCTGCTACTGTCCTGGGTTCTGTTCTATACTTAATTTTAGAATGCAAGCATGTTTCTTGAGATGCTTTGTACTTAAGCGTTGCACTATTGAAACTCACATAGAACCTCTTTTAAATGATCCAACGTCGCACCCAATATTCCAATCAGCATGTTTCTCAAATGCTGGATTGGTAAGCGAAGTGGTGCTCAAACAGGCCAATATTTTCTACAGCATTTGCGGCTAAAATTCTAATATTCAACCTGCTGTGAAGGAGTTGCGCGCGCTGAAGACTGGCTGCATTGCTTATTTCATTGTGGTATAATTTTTCTCTTTGCTTTTTTCATTAAAATTTTGCAATTTTATTTGGCTTTGCTGGCCATTTTTATCTTGCTAGTAAACCTAATACTTCACAGCCAGGCTGCTTTTGATGCTTAGGGAATACAACTTTTCTGCTCTTTTCAGGTCTGCAGCAGAGCAAAAGTTGCTATTAGGCCATAGTGGACCGGTCTATGGCCTAAGTTTCAACGATGACAAATCATTCCTAGTTTCATCCTCTGAAGACGGCACAGGTCTTGAAAAGTGTATTATGTAATAGGCGCTGCCATATGTTGTGTCATATTCAATATAGCTGTATTCAAAGTCAATGAAAGAGTAATTTCTTTTGAAGAAAGTGACAGCTATAAGAAGCATGCAAATAAATATACAAGTAAATGAATGAATGGATAAATAGGTGTTTAGTGCCGGAATGAATGGTTGCAATAGTAAATGAAAGAAACTGAAGTTTGAATGCAATAGTAAGTTAAAGGAAAATCGGTTATTGGAGAGGTAAAAAGCCTTTCCAAGTCGTTCCTTTCTTCTTAGCTAAATCTTAGCTTCATCGTTTAATTTATGGTAGTTCATACGTTTCGCTCACCTTTGCCTTACCATAGTCACAAGAATGCACTAGTCTTGAAGCGAGCAATAGCCTATTGTTTTAACTTTTCGATATTGGATGAGCAACAACAACAACCTGCGAGTGCATTTCACAGAATTTGGGCTGTTAGTTTTACTGAAAAATTTTCTAGACAGGGTTTTTGATCAATGAAGGTTGTGAGAATCTTTGGGATTCTTCGATGAAAATAGTTTGAAACAAGATACAGGACTTTTTGATCAAACAACAGACATCGAACTGAGGTAGCGTTATTTTGTGGCCGCATACTCTCAACCATTGATTTTGTAGTTCTCACTAAATTGTATGCAGTGAATTTGTGATGAAATGAACTACACTGAAATGGTAAATATAAGGGAAAGATTAAATAGATGGTTATGGGAGGGCATTAGGATTATGGAGGTGTTACTCCGACGCCCTTCAGATGCCTGGATAATAGTCATGCTCATTTTTTCACTTTTATGATTGACATAGGATGAAAGCAAAAAGTTGCAAAAACCTCAAACTTTATTATGATATGATATATTTAGAAAGGATGTACACGCATCAGCTTTAAGAACCCGCTATCAATGTGTCTTTTGAAAAGGAAATAATAGATAAATAGATAGATAAATTCCTGCAGCTTATGAAAGCTTATAATATTTGCAATAGATTTAATGAAAAAAGAGTTCACTTTGTTCTCATAATCAACAGTACATTTTATGATGTCTATAAGAAGCAAGTTATAGAACTTTGAACTCATAAAGCAAAAGTTATTTATGGGAATCTCTAATTTAACTTTAAGGAAATGAAGGAACATATTTCTGGTCCTTGTCTGCCAATTTTATTCATTGATATGTCCATGGTAAATGTCCAAAGATATGTATTTAGCATGCCAGGCGAAACAGATCATTGCAATATGCCTGATACCCAATTCACATGTTGCCACTTTTCCTTGCAATGTTTTATCTGGGAATCTAAAACTGATGATAGGCTCTTCCTTTAATATAGTTCTTTATTTCACCATAAGTAATAAATTATGATCATTAGCAACTACTAGACCATCCTTACCCTAATTTTAATGGTTCTAAAGATGCAAATTTTCCCTTTTTGCTTTCACAATTTAAAACACAGGGGGGGAAATGGGAAATAAAGTTCAATAAAGTCCCACATGCATTTGTTGCACTGCAAAAGCTATTACAGGGTATCTACCAAATCTGAAAGATGGAATTCTCTGGCATTTCCCTGACAAATACCCCCTTTCCCTCATATTTCATTGCAAGTATCATCCAATAGAAAAAAAATTAAAGGAGTACCTCCCAAATAACCTCTAATTCAAACTACCAAGCAATGCAATAAATTAGCAAGTTGGAAACATTTAAACATATATATTTCAGAGAGTAGATTGTGGCACAAGGATGAAAAAAGGTGACTTAAGTGTTATGCTATCTTGGGTGTCAGTGCAAAGCGTCAGTTTCAGTTTCATTCATTGATCAATCAATCCTAAATGCAATTTACCAAATAAAATAACACTTTTCCAAGGTCAGGTTTCCCTGACATTGCAAAAAGGACCAAATTTCCCTGACGTATTTATGAAGGAATGTACTTCCCTGACATGACAAACACCCCGAATTAGTAGCTAGCTGTCTTTCTAGACCTTTCTCTAATAAGCCCCCTGAAATACCATTTGTTACAAGTAGGTCGCTTTTCTATTTATCCTCCCCTAAGTTATCAGGATGAAAAATGGACCTGAGGAATAAAATACCATGGCACAATGCGTAGTATATGTAACAATATAATTCACTGCTTCAGAGGGCAGGGGGACCTCACGGCTCGAACCAATTTCAGAGGGTGAGGTTGGTCTTGAAGATCCACCCAACGAGATGATATTGATTCTGATCCTCTTGTATACCTTCAGCTTACAAGAGTTTGCACGGTGCTAACAGTAAAAAACTATCTTTGGCTGTGATTATATGAAGTGCACACTTTTTGCTCTGTAATTTTTTTTTCATGGTTGCACTAATGATCAATATTTCTCGATATTTTATATTCCGATATGATCCACAACTGTAGACAACATGGTTTTATTGCACTCGGAATGGTCTGGGTACGATCGAAAACGTGGACAATAACCTAGAACAATAGGCTATTGTTCGCTTCAGGCTAGTGGTTTCTTATGACTATGGCCTTACCAACCCTAGCAATATTTCATCCTATTTAATAGCAATGTACGTTGCATTGAAATGTATATCCTATGTAGAGATTGCAATTGTTATTATCATTTTTATTATTTCAGTTCGACTTTGGAGTCTTCATACATTTACAAACCTTGTTGTATACAAAGGACACAACTATCCGGTTTGGGCAGTTAAATTCAGGTATGCCTTTCTGCTTAGGTGTTAAATTCAGGTATGCATTTCTGTATTGGTGTTAGATTCAGGTATGCATTTCTGTGTTAGTATTAGATTCAGTTATGCATTTCTGTGTTGGTATTAGATTCAGTTATGCATTTCTGTATTGGTGTTAGATTCAGGTATGCATTTCTGTGTTGGTATTAGATTCAGGTATGCATTTCTGTGTTGGTGTTAGATTCAGGTATGCATTTCTGTGTTGCTTCTAAATTCAGGTGTGCATTTCTGTGTTGGTATTAGATTGAGGTATGCATTTCTGTGGTGGTGTTAGATTCAGGTATGCATTTCTGTGTTGGTATTAGATTGAGGTATGCATTTCTGTGTTGGTGTTAGATTCAGGTATGCATTTCTGTGTTGGTGTTAGATTCAGGTATGCATTTCTGTGTTGGTGTTAGATTGAGGTATGCATTTCTGTGTTGGTGTTAGATTGAGGTATGCATTTCTGTGTTGGTGTTAGATTCAGGTATGCATTTCTGTGTTGGTGTTAGATTCAGGTATGCATATTTGCGTGCATTTTATTGTTCAAAGAAGAGAGAGTGCTTGGTCTGCTAGGTTTTGTTGAGATACTCCACTAGAAATAAAAAAGAATGATTGCAATTTTGCCTTTATTTATATTTAAAGACTCACCTTGGTTAGGACAGATACTGCTGTACGTTTCCCAAACTTTTTGAACTCTGTCAAAGTGCTAGTCACCCTTCACTTTCTTATTAGGCTTTAGGCCAGTGGTTTTCTTGTACCAAATCTCGCGTTCGCTACGGATTTCTTGGTTTAGACACTTCAATTTGCTTTACGATTCATACCCACTGTACAAAGTATTAATAATCGTTTAGCAAGGAAAGAACTATTTTAATTTATCTCATCTTCAAATTGCTGAAATGTGACGCTGCTTATCTATTCAATGAGTACTGTAATGTCTTGTTTACTGGGGTTTCCCGGATAGTATAATTCATAACCACTCTCTGTAGCTCTGGTTTCTAACTAAAACTATATTGCTAATCGAATATGACCATAAATACATGGTAGCGATTATATCTGGGTATATACTGGCTACACACCTATTTTGATTAGTGTCCACTACTAAGTAAGTCCATCTGTTAAAAGTTTGGTTAACTACAACATTATAAGTACCGTGAGATTTATTGATAAATATCCTAAATGTCAACATTAGCAAAAACATATAAAAAAATATTTTCATCGAGGGTATAGATTGTGGATAGGGATATTATTATATGGCCGTAGAAGTAAGTATTGGATCAACGAAAATCTTTGGACTTTTAGTCGACATATTCAATCTTCTTTTTCTAATTCATTTCCTGTTTTATTTTGGATTGCATGGAAATAACGGAATTGTGCTCTATTTGTATACCAACGCGGTGTATTGTGTAGAAAGAAAAACTATATTAAATGAATTGTTATTGCCACTTTTGTACTTATTTCTGACATGTTTGTTTCATAACTTTAGAATGATAGGCCGGTATGAGACATGTTTAAAAAGAGACTTTGATTCACCTGCTGGGCTTATACATCCATTGCCATGTAAACGCCAAGCTTAAATGAAAGTATTATAATTGTTATGGCTTGGTAAACGCTTCGTATTTTGCAATTTGTGAATCAGCTGAAGTATATTTTCTGTTTCTTGTAGTCCAAAAGGTTATTATTTTGCTTCGTCATCTGCTGATAGAACAGTTCGACTTTGGTCAACTGAAAGTATCTCGTCACTAAGGATTTTTGCAGGTCATTTGTCAGATGTTAATGTACGTAGCTCGAATCATTCGTCAAGCATCTTTTTCCGCAATGTTTTTCCCTTGTTTCTCTGGAGAGTTTATAATGATTATAAGAGTAAATTGCTTGTGTTTCGGGGGGGGGGGGCCATAGATTGTACAGCATGTACTGCCTACGGTTATTACAAGATTAATTCAATCGTCTTTTACTTTAAGTTTGAATAGAGTACCGAAGTGATGTCGTCATAGGAATATATTTTAGAACTTTTATATTTTGACCGTGTGGAGTGTAAGAGCCCGTAAAATAAGCATGTGTTGATAGTTTTAAGTGAGTAGTATCAAGATTGGATGAAATCTGGCCAATTGATGATGAAAGTCTTGCCATACAAACGACTGTATTTTCGACCTGTTGCATAACTTTTAGAACCAAGCTCAGAATACAGTGATTTTGATAGGAACTAAGTCAGCGTTCCGTTCCCTATATCTTGGTCATTAATTGTCATATCAAGCTGGCATTTGTCACTCGTAGCTAGTATAAAATGCTTTTTCAGAATCCAGAGCCAAATTAGAATATTTTTAAATTAGAATTTTCGTGACATCACACTTCGGTACTCTTTGCACTAGCTGCAAATTCATTCGAGGAAACAAGAATTAAGAGCAAGCACACTCTAATACAACTATAAAGCAGTACAACTTACTTTGATACAAGTACATGCCTTTGCATAGGGAATGCAGAGTGACATGAAAATATATAGAAAATCGCCGGTTTGCTTATTTATACAGCAGTCTAGGATTTTACCCAGCGCTACTTGTGTATGATTTTTAAGGGAAGTTTAACTTAAGCAATTTCTATTCGGGTACTCGCTTTTTTCTTATAAAAAACAGGTATATAAGAAACATGAGGCTGGAATTAGGCAGAAATTAAGAAAAATTTAAGAAACATAGGCAGGCTGAGTTTCAAAGAATAGCTTGAAGAAGCTAATGCTTCAAGAATATTCCAGATTAACCTAGAACCAAAATCGAAACAACATCTATTAATCACAGGGTGTGCCAGGGGTAGGTTTGCCCGCGTTTAGCGGGCACTCTGCTAAACATCTTTTAATAACATGCCTCATAAATTCCAAAGTAATTACTTGCCTCACAAAGCCGTATCATCCTATTTCTTGCATTACAAGATGAAAATGGAAATCGACAACCTTCTTTTATATATAAGTGAATGGGAACCCCGAGTTCCGATTTTTCTACTGTAGTTTTTGCGTCATGGTTTTTTATATTGACTTTTCAGGCCGTCGAATTTCATCCAAACTGCAACTACATTGCAACTGGATCTTCAGATAGAACAGTTAGAGTGTGGGATTTACTTACCGGGAATTCAGTTAGGATGTTCACAGGGCATAAAGTGGGTTATTTTGCCATTACTTTTTGGTACCTTTTTTGCTGTTATACAGCACCCTCATTTTGTGTGACAGATTTCTTGTCACTCATTCTGTTAAGATACTGTTCATGTATGAAAACGGGTTTAATCGAATGCAATATTTGTTTGGTATATATACTTGAGCTTTTGTATGTATATATTGCAGGCTTTGTACTCGGTTATTGCCTATTAATTAAGTTAAGAGAGCTGTCTTTCTGTGATATTGATGGAATGCAAACCTTCTCGCACCTGCCTCAAGAATTTTGAAATCGAATACCTCATTATCATACTATCATATATTTTTCATTCTTAAATTCTTTAACAAAGGAAGGTCATGAAATGTTTAATTCTCTATCACTGCGGACCATGTTATCTCTAAGTGAAAAAAATGAATTTTGTAAAGATCATTTTGACTCTTATGTATACGAAACAATATGCATGATAGAAAAGTTTAGGTTAGTTATTTTGAAGTTGCTTTTGATGTACACATAAATAATTATTTCTTTAATGACGTTGAACTTTTAGGGAGCTGTTCATGCCGTAGCTTTTTCGCCAGATGGGAAACACCTCGTCTCTTCAGGTATTTTTCATATGCAGTGAAAATGTCTCGCCTTTTTTATACTGTTATCCTCTATCTCCATTACCTCACATTTTTATGTTGTCTAACTACTATGAAGTTTGAAGGAGATGCCAAGAATGGCCTGACCCTTTTGGCTATACAATGCAATTTGAGTCCTTAAATTAGTTCCTTAGCTGCAATGTTATTACTGTCCTTCGAATCAAATCCTAATATTTCTTGAATTCTTCCTTATATGGTTTGTATTAAAACATGAATGCTTCTTGCAGACCTTTACTCTCAGCAACACCTATTAAGAAGTAATTTTTTAATCATTGGGCATTGATTCCACAATATCTATCTTGTTTTCTCAACTGCATATTGTAGAAACATTTGAGATTTCCTCCATTATACTCGATTCGTTATGCTTTCATTTACACATACTAAAACTCCAAACTATGTTGTAGTCGACTATGGAGGTATATAGAGATATCATTTCTTTACCAGGTGTTGACAAAAGGATTCTCCTATGGAACATAGCAGATGGTGTACCGGTCATAGATCTGACAGGCCATACTGATTCGGTTTACGCTCTATGTTTTAGTCGAGACGGTCATGCACTTGTTTCAGGTATCACCTTGATCTTGCTTCTGCCTTTATACTTGCTACGTCATTTACTGCCAGATCAAAACATCTTGATTGTGTCATGAGTTTGCTGACATAGAGCCAAGCAGTAGTGCCTCTTTTGGAAGTAGAACTTAATCATTTATAGATGCTTTTTTCCGTATTATAATTGTGATGCCAGAAAATTCTACTCGCAGGCAATCGAGGCTTTCTTTATGTACTATCATGATGGTAGCAATTTTTTGCATTTGATAGCAAAATAATCCTGATTAATTTCATGGAAAAAGTACTTGTAAAAACAGAAAATTATTAGCTGAACGAAGCACTGTTGTTTTTTTATATGGGAACTTTCGAATGGCAACGTGTGACTGCAATTTAACGCTTCTTTTTCTTTCACAGGAGGTGTCGATAATTGTCTTAAACTTTGGGACATCAAACATGCATGCAAAATGGAAGACGATGAAGAAATCGATCAATTTGAAAACAAGTATGTCCGCTAAGGTTTTAATTTAAAACTTTCTTTAAATTAGCCTCTTATCAATAGGAGTCTTAGAAATAGTTGGAAAAGAAAGCCCAAATCTGAAGAAATTTTTTCATTATAGTGAAAAGGACAGCCAATCGCGAGAGAGTGAACTGCTTTAGTGTTGGAGCGTTCTGTGCTTTTTTAAGCTCTTAAATGTTTTTTAGCTTTTTGTTGGTTCCTTATCCTGAATATCTCATTTAGAAGTGACGACAGTTAAATTGACAGTAGCAGCGAAATGCGAAATATATCCAGAGGCATTTCATTTGATTTGATGAGCTATGAAGTATGAAATATTCAGCTACCATTGCAAATTTTGCCTCTAAGCCTTACATTCCATGAAGATGAGCAGTGTTTTTATTTTCTTTTGTATCGTGAACTCTTATAATATTATAATATTATAACTCTTATAAGTTTCTTTTATACTTTCGAGCAACTGATTTCATTGTTTTAGTGAATCTGCATTCGAGATGGCCTCGTTCCTGACAAAGTCAACACCCATTCACTGCCTTCATTTCACGCGAAAGAACTTAATACTCGGTGCGGGACCATTCCTGTCGCCTCACTAGATTATTTCTCAAAGATGTTGAACAAGTCGACTGACAAAATACTGTGTTTTTATCAGCATATTTATGAGTTTACGAATAGGGTATCGTCATTAAAATACTGTACTATGAAACAAAAAGATAGTGTAGGATGAGAAACGGTCAATTTTATACTTTTGTATTCTTTTGAAAGCAGATTTTTAATATCATAGACGTTTGCCTGTCAATCTTCTATTTACATCAATAATTCCATCTTGTCTCAAATATTTTAACTACAGAGACAATTCATTTATTTTATCTAAAATTGTTTCGTTGTAAAATTTAGCCTTCAGCTAAAATAGCAAAAATGCTAATTTGCAACGCTAAAATATCTACTCAGATTAAAATTTATTCTTACCATTAGAGAGCGCTGATCTTCTAATGATTCGTGCTTTAAGGTTAAGTCTAGCCCATCAAATATGTTTTGAGTTTTTTTCTGAAATAATTTAAAGTCCGAGCTCATATTTTGCGGCAGGTATATTGTTCCATGCCTTCAGGACTAAGTAACGGAACGTTTTTGCAAATTGGAGGTTAAACTTGAAGAACAATAGCACTAGCATAGGTGTGGGAGAACGTCAAATTTTTTGGGGGGTGGGTGTGGGGGCTGTAAGCGTGGAGGCTGTGAGCATTCTGTAAACTTTCTGCCCGAATTTCCTATTGTTTTTTCAGAAAATCTGCCCGAGTGAATCGGATTTTTACCTAGCTTGGGTGGCAGCAGCCCCCCTGCCCCCCCGCCCCCCCCGCCTCCTACGCTTATGACCACTAGTATGCGGTCTTTACTTGGGTATGCTTGCCTGAACGAAGGAGCTCTAATTCCCTTACAAGTATTGATGCCTTATCACTGAAATGGACAACTGATCGTGCTGTTGAAAGTTCAACTATGTTTCTTTCTTGTTCCGTCTTCTTAGCCCTGATGAGTTTTATTAAACAGAAGTCATGTAGATAGGCATCTATTGCAAGCTCATTAAATTGCTTTTTAAAACTAGATAGCATTGTATTCTCTATTCTAAACTTCTGAATGGTGAATGTGAGCTATCTTTTCTGCAACTGGTGGTTGATTCATACACTCTGGTTCTCCTATTGTCGCTTCCCAACATTGGAAACCAATAGAGTTCACATTCAGATTTCTACAAATTGTTGAAAATATTTCTTCAAGGAATAAACTGTATAACTCCTTATCGGAAAGTGCAAAGTTATTAGTGTATTATTGTGTAAATTTTTTAGTGGCTTGCTTTGGAGAACTTTCTTCCTAGCTATGCTATAGTTCATTAAAAATTTACTTTCTTCACCATAGAGGTCGTTTTAAAAGTGCTTTTGTAGAGATTCTATGCGAAGTAACCATGATATCATCTAATTCAATATAAAACGAGCATCTACTGCGTAAAATATGTTATTAATATTTCATAACTTGCCGCAGCAAAGTGATTTTGATATAGGTAATATTTACATAGAGAAATCATAGAGAGAATGCAAAATAGACACAGGACTATTGAAACAGAAAGCAGATGTGGTCATGCCCATAACAGGTGTTTAATTCATTCCAAAATACAATATTCTAGCGATTCTGCTAATGGGAAGGGAACAACTTGCTGATTTGATCTGTAAAATCTTTTGCGTTGAAGAAGGTCTAATCATTTCATGACCTTTTTGAGGTCGTACAACACAAAGCAGATCTATATTGCAGCATAGTAATGTCTGTATTGAAGTTAGTTTCGCAGGAAAAAGTAAAGTAATCGAGTTTTAATTTCTTGATGGCGCTTGCAGTAGATACGAATGAAGATATAGTAGAAGAGGCTTTGCGTAGATTCGGATTGCGCTACGAGGAAATACTCCTACCAAATCAAGTTTTGAGTGTATACGACGCAGCTCAACCTGACAATGAGATCAGCTTACCTCATGTTGAAGAAGCTTTAACACAAGTAACTGGCTTGCCATTTTGCTCCAGAGGAGAACTGAAGGATGTCCTACTTGAGTTAGATAGGAGGAACTTTTTACTCAGGGATTTGAAATGGGAATTTGCATTCCTTGATTATGAAAGATCTGGAGGCCTGCCTTTAGAAAAAGGATATTTACTGTTCTGTGCAATGCATGGGAGAAATGTGAACAATATCTGGATGGAATTCATCTCTACAAGACAGAATCCAGAAAGTCGAATTACTTTTGATGAGTTATCCTTGTTGCTATGCAAAATTCTTGTTGAAAACGATGACAGTGATATAGATGATGCGAACTGAGGGTCCATTATACTAGCATAATTGGAGCAGTAGAAGTTAACGGTCCATTCACTAAAATCCAAAAGCGGTGGACATTTTCGAATAACAGACATGCATTAATTAGGGGGCCCTGAGGGTCTAGACCCCTGCCCTTTTCAGCAAAAAAGAGCAAAAGTACCCTTTGTCTTGGGCAATTGTGAACAGAGACACTCGGGACACTTAGGACTTTAGTAATAGGAGTCCTGTCATGGTTTTAACACAAATTAATACAAAAGATTTCCCCCAAAGCGTCCCGGGTGCCCTTTGGGTCCTCAAAAGCTTTAGGCCCCTTAGGAGTTGTCCTAGCCCTAACTTGTCTGTTAAGTTACTGATTTTGAAACTTCTCTAAATGTTGGGGCCAGGGACATGTCAAAGTAGAGAATGTGAGGGCGTGAAACCCCTCTACTTCTTGCCCAAGTTATCGGTAATCATTTCACTTGTCAGCAGAAGCTGGCGTTCTGTTCATCGCTCGTTGAAATTCTGTAACATCTAGTAGCCTGTCGGTAAATATCTTTGTTACACACCCCCTTCACACACAATCAAGATTTTAACGTGCAGTTCTAACGATCAAGTGTGTAATTCGAACGGTTTTTGTTTATTGAAGAGAAAATAAAAAGAATACTTTTAGATATACGAATCTGGGAAAAGTCAAGGAATTTTGATTCACGAGTTGGGTATGAACCCTCCCTTCGGCACACTACAGGTTGGAATGGTGACAAGACTCATGACACTTAAAAGCACCCAAGGTTCAAAATATCCTGTAATTTTTCTTCCATTTCTAAATCTGTCAGTTATGTCAGTGGTTTGTGTGCCTTTTTTCGTGGATTAGACCCTTCGATTATTTCTAGTTTCGTGCTTGAAATATGCTATATAAATGAAAAATAAGCAGAAACCTTCCGTAGACCATGCGCAAAGGTATATTAAGATATTTATGCAAAGGATCTGATGGACATTGCTTTATTAAGACAATCCAGTCGTGTCGATGCAAGGGCACATTTTTTTTCTCAGTTAAGAGATACGTGATAGGTGTGGCAATATCTGTTTTGTGCAGTGACAAACTCTTTTGGGTTGATGTTTGGAGAATATACTAATCAACTATAGACCATTAGCAGTAATAAATATAAATACTTTGTACTAAGCATGAATACTATCAAAGTGTCTGTTGTAAATCTCTTTATCACCAAGTAGATGTTAAAGTTTTGCTTCGTAATACATACTTTGTTAATCTAAGAAAACTGCTTTGTGCCTCAACCTTGACTTTCTCTAGTTTTTCCAAAACTGAGGCTTAGATTTTCTTAATATTTTCGTAGCCTTTTATGGAATATACCAGCTAGAGAGGGCTGACCTTTTTAATCTAGCAAACTCAATTTTTGTGCTTTAACATTGCGAATGGCAAACTGAGGTAAAATCGATTTTTTGGCAAGCAAACAAGCTGAAGTTTGGAACTTGAGCCGTGTAGTCCCCTAAGACTTAGCTTTTTGAGCCTCATTTTCTTAAAAACATTTTCTGATGTAAGAAACGTGTATAAATGATCAAACCCGTAGCCGGGCCTGTGTTTCAGGAGTGGCAAAATTGTCCTGGAGGAATCATGTGTTGCAAAATCTGAGAGCTTGTTTATATTCTACGCAATCAATCAAATGGATAATGTGTGTGCAGGAAAAAGTGAGCTTTCTGGTATGTCACAAGACCAAAGTTGAGCTCAACCAAAATTTCAGGAGATCTCTCCTTATCTACAAATATAAATGTACAACAAAAATTGCAAAAAACATTCCAGGGATGGCAAAAAGCTGGTATCCTGTTGCCCAGGGGTAGAATTTGCCACCCCATGGCTATAGGCCTGTACATAATTATTATGAAAATCTGGCAATATGTATCAGCCTTTGCTTGACAAATCTATGAAAATATGAGCATGACAAGCAATCATTTCACGAAAGTCAGCGTACAGAAGAGATTTGCAAAAGCTTTAGAATGAATTATTGGTAATCTATGATGACTGTAAGTCCTGTAGCATTATTCTATATGTTTATGAACTATAAAAAGGGGGTCAGCAAAAATCTGATCCTCCCTCCTACTTGTATGCACATGAATGCTTGCTACAAACAACCCCCTCATTTTTTTACACATATGAACCCCCCCCCCAATTTCAACTGAACAATTTTTAAATATCCAATTTATAATTCCATAAAGAAAAAGATTGTAAAGCATTTAAGAGTCAGCAATTTGATCATAGCACCTGTTTTATGAAAAAGCAATGAAAGTCATCATTCAAGAAAATAAAATATGATAAGTACTATGGGCTAGATATTTGATAAAGAAGCAAAGCAGCTGTAAAAGATCCTAGCAAAATTCTGAAAATGTTAGTAAAGACTGGCATTTTGATTCTATCCTAATAAACACCTTTGTTTGCGTTCCACACTTTCATTGGTGTTCTCCATTCCTTTATCATTTCCAAAAAGAATGCACCTGCTTAAGAAAATATTGTGCTTGCAACATTGCATAGGACAATATTGCAGAAAAAATGCAAAAAGTGATTTTTTTGCTTAGTGTACTTGGGGTTTCAACCTTTTGCTTGATCCCTTTGCCCCTTTGTGTGTGTAAGTGTGTACTATACAACTGGCACCAAGTAAGAAATTCATTAGATTTAACAATATATTGCAGTTCCCAGTTACTTTCTGGCACTCATGCTATCTGGGTTAGTAAAAACCAAACAGTTATACTAGATAATGAAAAAGCCAGAGACCAGAATTTTGATGGTAAGTGTAGCTTTCAACTACTGCATATTCACTGTTTGTATAACAGTACAAGTACATGTAGATGGCCTGAAAGTATTGCAACACTAGTAACTAGGCAATTAGCTATCTTATGTTAAATATAAATACTCTTTGGTGCCTAACAGAAGGGTGGTTGGAAAAATCCCACAATGCTAATATGCAGCATGGGGGGTTGAAAAATGACTAAAACTCTCTTAGAAAAGGCAATGGGTTCTTGCCATAAGTGTATATCAAAGTAACACTGCCAATTTCACAGAATGAAACAGCACTAAGCATTGCAATAGCTGGGATTGGCGTGAGTTTCTTAATGATAGGTTCTACTTGCAGGCCAAAGTATCTCCTCTAAAAATTGTCTTGGGTGAGACTTTACATAAAAGAACTGATAGGAGGGGGTTTGAATAAGAACATCCTGGGTGGAAAGTTCTGAAAGATTAATTAGCAGGGGGATGGCTTACCCAAGAGTACACATATAAATCAATTAGTTGACAATGCACAATCCTACATATACACCAGTGTAGGGCGCTTGAAGGGGGGCAATCAGAGGCACTCAGCTCCCTAAAAAACTATAAGCAAGTATACTACTTCATGATGCCATATACAGCATGGAAGAGGCACCACTGACATGTGTATATACCAATTCAAATTGTAATAGCTAGATAAAAAGATTTAAATGGTTCAAAAAAAGTTAACATTATCTGCAAAAACATTTAAAATTCAAAAAATTAATTTACTTCTTTAAAAATATGTACATTTGGGCCCTATCACATATACTATCTCAAAAGGATCTATGAAAAACTTTGATTCTACATTGAGTATCTACTGGGTAGAAATCTTTAGTTAAACTGCAGACCTATTGCTCTCAATTAGTATGTAGGTCCATTATTTAGATCAGGGGTTGAGAACTCTGGCTCATAAGCCAGATTTGGCTCTTTTAGTGAAGACATCCAGCTTGTCTAATATGGCAATGAATAATGGTCAGAAGTGGCATCAATGTTATTACACACAGCAAATTATTTAATGCTATTCAAGTATCATGTATTCCCCTTAAATAAAGTAGCATAATGTTGGTGGAATGTAAATGAAAGTAATTGAGAAAAAATAGCCTAAAACCATGCAAGTACTCTAAATGTGAAAGCATTTTAGGGGTGTTTACTTCTGAAGAGTGTTTGAGTTAATGAGATGTTTTTCCGGACAACAAAAATTCTTCTGTTATTCTCAAGTAGTTCTGAAGTAGTGTCGGAGAATTTTGAGTATGCCCTACAACTCCATACAGAATAATAGAATCGCTGGTATCCACCTTCGTTGCATTTGGCCTGAGTGTATCCGTTGAAGGAACTTGAAATATAGAGTTTGGCAATGCTTATATTGTTGCGGAGCCAAGTGGAGTTTTATTTGGATGAAAAATATTTAACTCTGCTTGCTATGGTCAGCAGTCGCCTGATTTGATGAAGATATGTTCACTGTATGGTGCAACTTACTTTTTCAGGTGTTTGACCTCAGAGGAAACCATGAAGATGATGATTTTTGTAGCTTTTAAAGCTTCATTCTAGCCTCAAAATAGTATGTTGCCACTACTTAGAAACTGATTTCTTTGCATACTCGAGCTGTGCTCTTTTACTCTCTAGGTTATCCTGAACTTCCCACTGTTTCGTTTCTAAATCATGAAATCCTTTACAAGAAGAAAACAACGCTTTATCTTTGTATTCAAGCTCACTCTCAAGGGATCGAATTGCATCTTCAAGTACTTCTTTATCCTCCTTCCACTTTTGCAGTTTCCGCTTCACATTTTCCAGATACTCAAAGTCACTTTTGGATAATTCAATTCGCTTCCCCTGATTGCCTGCATCCATGTTAAAATCACCTCCAAAAACAGCAAAGCATTTTGATAGCGAGGCCATGCCCCCCCAGAGGTTGATGGTGGAATAATAACACACAAGACGGCTCCTCTTACGCACTCTTTGAAATTTAGGAATAAGTTGGGATTCATGCAAGGCTCAAACATTCTCAAGACTTAGAACTTTTGTGTATTCAAGTTGTATTACTGCTTATGCAAAGCAATAAATTCAAAATTTTTGTTGATGTTTTGCTTCATCTAAAGTGCTTTATATGATGCTGCTTTAAACACTGCTCAGCGTTTCTCAAATAGTGGGGCGCGATCCTAAAGGGGGCGTGAAGTAATGCTAGAGGAGGTGCGTATGACCCCGGAGAACAGGTATAAACATATAATTTTTATAGATAATAGTCAAATTTATAGTGAGTCGGGGGCGCGAAATATTATTGAGAGCAAAAAATTAGTGAGAAGCATTGATCTAAAGCAAAAAAATAAATTGATGATTTTGAAATTGTTATTGAAAGGTGGGGCGCTTGGTTTGTTGGTTTGACCAAGGTTTTATTGAATTTTATTTCAAGTAAATTAATTTTTCTTTAAAATTCTATATTGTTGTAAGTGTCTCTCATAGTAGGAATACGATGACTTCGACTCTTTCTTGCTGTGAAAGGCATATTAAAATATATCTGTATATTAGTTGTTAGTCATGTTTTTCTTTCTGTATTTAAAACTAAGATAAAAGTAGTGTCTATTATGATGATAGATGTTTTATTGATAGTGGAAAAGTAAATCTATATAACTTTACTTTATACTACCGATACAATACCTGTTACCATAATAGGTATTACTTTTGATTTGCTTTATGGTGAAGTTTTAGTAAACAATGCTAGGCACTGTTAGCCGAGATGGTTGCCACAAATGAAAGACCCTATGTTTGTTTCACAGTAATAAGCAAAATAAATCAAAGATCGAACATTGTTCACTACAGACGTAAGACATCAGCAAAGATTTGAAATTTTTCTTTTGACTTTCAGGCAAAGCTATAGCTTTGATACTTGAGAATTTTGAGAATATTTCAAGACTCAAAGACGAAAAATTAAGGATTTTGAAGCTCAAAGAAAAATTAGGTATTCTTATAAAAAGAGTGTTTATCGAACACCTCGATTTTACGAAGCAAAGTCTATTCCTCTAATTCTATTCTAACAAGAGTATTGTAAATCCATTCTAGATGATGGACCTAAATTCGTAAGACTTCCAATATCAGTAAAAATACAATTATTGTTATTTTTCATCTAAGTTATGTTATTTTTTATCTAAAGTATGTAATTTTTCATCTGAGGTGTGTTATTTTTCACCAATAGGAGCAAAGAGCAGCAGCAACGAATAGTAGGATTAAATTGTGCAGTGTCGATACAAGATCTACTGTTTTGATCCATCTTTGTTTTCCTTTTTGACGAAAGAAGACATCATCAAAAATTTTAATGTATACATTTGATTGTCAACAAATTAAGATGCGCAATTTCAAGGTCTAGTACCTTGAAATTGCATTATAGGTGGAATATGTATAAAACAAATTGCGGACATGTTGCCAATTAATGGCCTTAAATGCAAATTTTTTGAGATAGACCTTGTCTAGATTGCATGGAGCAAATTTTACAAGCTTTTTTTGAAAGGAGAAACAGATACAGCAGTGTCTTCTATATTAGAAACAACCTTTTCAATTTCGGGACTGGTGCGTTTCTTTTAAAAGGAAATATAAACTTCAAATCAGGGAAAAGTTTTATATTCGAAAACCATGCTATACCACTAATTACTATAGTGCGGACTGATTACTATACCGTAAGTCTTCGATTAAGCTCCCGGGGGCTTGTTTTGCAAAAAAGTATGTTAGAGTGGGGGCTTAATCGAGGACTTACGGTAGTGCAAAAGCAAAGAGGTTTACGCAGCATTGATGTATTGCTATGTTTTCAAATGGTTAACTCCAGGGGCGTAGCTATCGGGGGGTGTGAGCGGTGCCCCCGACCTTTAGTGATCTCGTCACCAAATTCAAATTCAATGACTTTTGCCGGCATGTGAATGCATTCTTTGCCAAGACATACTCAAAATATCGTTGAAAGTACACTTTTTAGCACCAATGCTTCCTTTAGAACAGGGTTGCCCAAACTACTGCTCGCGGGCCAAATGCGGCCCACCATCCAGTTATTATTGGCCTGCATAAAACTCTGAAAATGCTCTTGTATATCATATATGTCTGTACGTATTGTCAAGTTTTTGCAATAGTTGAAGAAATTTTTGATAATGATAAGTCCAAAGCACAGCGTCACTGCTTCCATTGAGGGCAATCTTATTGACGTCGCATACGTAGGCGGGCTAGCACACAGTATTAACATATCTCTGTACTACTTATAGTGGATGGCCCGGCCCGTTGCTTATCGTTCTGTATTTGGCCCTTACTGCAGAACGTTTGAGCACCCCTGCTATAGAATGAGAAGTTCCGGCTAGAATAACGCTTTTGTAGGTAAAATTCATACCTCTGTCTGTGAATTCGCAGTTTATCAGTTTCTGTTGCTTTAACCTCCTCCCACCAGGAAAGAAGTCAAACACCATTGGCTAATATATACAAAAGTTTTTCAAGAAGAAACAAAGATTCTTTTAGACCTTCACCAGCTTCTTACAAAAGAAGATAGTCTGTTGGTACTACAGAACTTTACCACAGTACGAAAAAGCGGCAACATACTTAAAAGCTTTTTTCGTCCGACTCTCATCAGAGTATGAAAACGTCGGATAGTGACCTAAAGGTTAACCGAAGTATATATCCAGATGCGGTTAATGTGATAGGATGCGCCTAATTGGCCCCAAGTGTGACAACTACGCAGAGACTAGCAGACAGAATAAAACAGCATGCCCCCAAGACTATCAGGAAGAAAAGTAATACCGTAAGAGGACAACCACCTCATATATGTAAAAAGAACAATTCTAAAATGAATTGTGAGTCGGCCATAGGACAACAACTTATTGCAAATCCAGAATGCGCCAAGACATATACAGACGACGATTTTCGGATCAGTGGGCAAGCAAGATCATCTTTTGTCGTTTAAGTGTTTTGGAATCTGTTTACATCAAGACTCAAAACCCAGTCTTGTGTAGACAAAAAGAGTTTGTTTCTCATTGGGAATCTTCAAGTAAACTATGTTAATTAGTCCTAATTGGTCACACTTGTTGCCAATTAGACGCATCCTATCACATGTAACCGCATCTGGATATATATTTGGGTTAACCTTTAGGTCACTATCCGACGTTTTCATACTCTGATGAGAGTCGGACGAAAAAAGCTTTTAAGTATGTTGCCGCTTTTTCGTGCTGTGGAAAAGAAGACATCGTTTTGAGAATCAGGGTCTGTGTATCTTAAGTTTGTGCTTCTTATTTACTGGACAATACTGAAGCGGAATAACAATGCTAATAATAGAATACATTTTAAAGCACATCCAGCTAGATTGATCTTATTATTAGCGATGTGTTTCTTGGGATGTGTGGGGGAGCATCACGCTCCCCCAACATTTTAAAAATTGCAAGAAAGTTGGTCAAAATGCCCTTCCCCCCTCCAATGGAAACTTTCTCAGCACATATCTGCCTTCTGTGTAAGAACGTAATTCCTGAGAAAGAGGTAGCAGGTCATAAGTTTTTGTTGGCAGTTAATGCCCTTCGTGGGTGCAGCTTGTTTTCAATATGAGTTATTTTGCACTTCTAATTGATGGAAGTTCTGTTCAAAGCTTTTTGCTAATAATATGCACCTGCACACTGTATGCAGCTGGTAACTTCGTTTTATTTATTTCAAACATTTTTTGAATTTGTGCTTTTAGACAGTTTTCATGCGTACAATGATGGAAAGCTTCAAGAGATTGATAGCTTGATCACAATCCTTTCTAATTAACATTGTTTACGTAACGGTAACACACGAAAGCTAAATGTTGTCTATCTTTAAAGGCTTGGCTTGTTGATGCTACGCCTCTATTAACTGATAGAGATCAAAATAGAAGTCTTACTTAATGTCAACGACATTGCGAGCCGGAGACTTTTCATTGGGTATTCGGCTGTTTTATTCACTTTTCATTATGTCCACAACCATACGCACATGCTACCAGCTCCTACACCATTTTTTATAAGAAATAAACTCTATGCTATTGACTTGGATGTTTCTTAATGTTTCATCAAATCCAGCCTTAAATTTTTCTTAAACTTAAGGACTCCCAATGGCAGTAGCAACCCAGATTAGTCACTTGTGATGCAAGAAAAGGATGCTCAAATTTTGAGGCATGTAATGGATGTTCATTCTATTTTCTTGCTGGTTTGGAGGGTCAATGAAGACACCCGAATTCGGAGGGTCAATGACGAGAAACATCAATGCTCGGAAACGAGCTGCAGCCGACGACGACGAATGGATGTTGATTCTATTTTCTTGCTGGTTTGATTAAAAATTTACTAGCAAAAACAGTTTTTGCAAGTTATTATTTGAAACTCAGCCTGCCTATGTTTCTTAAATGTTTCTTAATTTTGGCCTAAATTCAGCCTCGTGTTTCTTGTAGACATGTTTCTTATAAAAATGTGTATTGCTTTAGACAAGCAAAGGAATTGTGGGCTTCAATTCAGAGATGCCGTCCTCACAAAAGTAAGAAGGAGGGCTGTGCTTTAAAACTCTATACACCCGTGACCATGCCTGTTTTTGCATTTGTTATAGTGATGTACCTAAACAGTTACAAGCAAGAATCATCATCTGCTTAGCTAATACATATTCTTATAAATACCATTAATTTCAGGCCAAGTTCTAAAATCATCCAGCCTACTGTATAGTCACTGGGGGGGGGACTGATCCCCTTAAAAAACTCTCTTATTTCTAACGAGGAGAGCTGAGCACCCTCTCATGGCACAGTTACTTCAAATTATGTCAGAAGTTCATCATAGATGGTAAGAAGTGAAGTTTTTTCACAAAAATGTCAAATCTATCTGATGAAATTGCATTATGACAAAGAGCAACGGTGAAAAATCAAAGTTTGCATTTGGTTATTTTAATTTTCATATATGATGAGAAAGAACTACTAGTTTAAAAAGCTATAAAGGCCTGGTTACACACTAGATATTCAGCTGTAATCTGATACAATAATAATAAGCAAATTTTCCATACCTAAAGCACTTTTTGAATATAAAGGGATTATAACAACATCATTTAATTCCTTAATATGTGAAATCTACTCATTATCGTCTCAGATTACAACTGAATATCTAGCGCGTAACACGGCCATAAGAATAGGAAGAAATATATTAAGCAAGCTTGCATTTATGAAATATGAAGTGAGCGTGTGAATGAAATTGTTTTGCGTTCAAGCGAATTCCCTTGTATGTCACGTTCAGGCTACCGTGGCTGCATCTAGGACGGTGCTGTTTAGCCTTCTTGCTGGTGTAGAACCCCAAGGAAACAATCCAGTGGTTTGAAGCCCCCCCTGTACACATATCTGCACCAGAGAATTAAAAATTATTGTAGCTCATAACATTTGCATAACTTCTGGCGGAACTCCTTCAATCCTGGTTGAAAATCGCAGAGGAATACGTTCGTCATTTTTATCATGAATGCTAATACAAGTAGATTTGCGCATGAAAGCTTTTCTACTAATATTTATGATAAAAATTTCAAAAAAAGCTATTGCTAAAGAACCATCATTTTTAGAAGCTGATTATTTTGGTCTATTGTATATGTACTAAAGTTCATAGAATGTTGTGTTGTTTTCGACACTTTGATTTACTCGAACAAGAGAACCTTCAGGACCTCTATTTCAAAAGATGTTATTTTCTTTACGAAGTTTACTATAAGAGCGCATTTATAAGTCTAGTTAAACAGCATTTTCGCTGAATTTAGAAGTTTTTTCAACGTTGTTAGTTCAAGTGCTCTTGTGAATCAAATAAACCTACCGGTACGTTTATTCAATTTTTAGATAAATTCCCCCCCTTGTGCGCTTATCTGATACGGTCGCTAATTAATTTTTGGCAAAATTTGGCCCCGGTACGTTTGTTTGATGCGGTACATTTATAAATGTTGGAAGAACTGTAAATCCAAATTTCTAACTATGGCCTACATTTTTAAAAACACTCATTGCGAGTGATCATAAAACAGAAACCGTAACTTCTTCTTAATCAAATTTACTTTTTTGCCTAACTCATGGACGTTTCCTATCTTTTTATCTTACTCATCGAAGTATGCTTAGTCTCATACACCCATCATGTACTGTAACTGTTACCAAAGGCATGCTAGGTTAGTATTTGAATGAAAATTACCGGTATGTTCATTTGATACGGTACGTTTATTGATCTTCGCCTCAATTTCTCCCCGGTACATCAATTTGGTACGGTACATTTATTTGATACACAAGAGTATGGAAGAGCCCTAATGATGACACTGTTAATAACTGCCAATGGCAGGCTATATGGTACAGCTGAATTTTTTCAAATTAAGAAGCTGCTAAGAATTTTGAAGTTCTTTACAAACAACCGTGCGTAAGTCTAGAGCTCCATGTGCCTCTACGAACATAGCCCAGAAGCCATTGCGGTATGTTTTTAGATTAGTTTATTACAGAGAAACGTAAACAGTGGGGAGATGAGACGTGAATTTTCTAAGAAAATGCTTTACTGTAAATAGGAAATTGAAACGTAAATATTTGCATGCGAGATGGAAAGATGCGAACAGATTCCATTGGTTTCAAATGATGACGATGTGTCTAAAGGCAAGTGCAAATATTTAATTGATAAAATTTGTTTGTACTTCTATATTCATAAATAAAAAGCACTTTCATAAAGAGCTATAATGGTATTTTAATTTGCAAAGAAGAAAACCGATTGTTTGATCAATCAAACAGGTTATTATAGCAAGTGCCTTGAATTTCTGCTAAATCTGTCGTTCGGTCAAAAATTTAATAGTGTTCCAAGCCATAGAGATCTCTTATCTTCATCAATCGTCACGCCACATCTAACATATAGGAAATTCACAAAATGAGCATCGAGTCTAAAAGAAGATCTTTAGCATAGCACAAATGAAAAATAATTTCTAAGAACAAATTCACGCATTCTGCCATTCAACAAAATTAGTTGCGAGGAAGGAAGCACATTAAAAGCAAAAATTGTCCTAAAGTGCTTCAACTGGTTATGAATTGCAACCTCTTGATTATTGCATGCAGACCACCAATAGTGCATGGTAAAAACGCTGCACGTTGTCATTTTTAATTTACAAGCGAGTGAAGAGAGCTATTGGAGATAGAACATTTTGCAAAATACTGTTTGTACACAAAACTTAATCCTTTTCTTTCGCTTCAAGCAGATCACTCTATCAAAAACAAATCCAAACGAAGCAGGTGCTTTTAAACTACAAAATGGTTTAACTGTTACATATCAGCTGTGTTTTGCTTAGCATCAAAAAGAATACAGGTTACTTTGTTCCTTTCGTCAATCCTGAAAGATGACAAAAAATTCTCCAAAAAAGATTTGTGATACATTCACAGATTTACTAGATGGTGAAGGAAGCCTTTCTAGGCCTTTCTTGCTTTACTCACAGCTACATAACCTGCTGCTCGATTTGTCTTTTGTTAGTATTTCAAATATAGACCTAGATCACCTGCAAGCATTATCATAGACAGAAGAGGAAACAACGGGAGTTGTGGGGGAGTGATACCCTAACCAGTGCTGTCGTGCTAAAATCATAAGAAATGGGAGGGGGATGACTCGCAGCAGCGTGCTGTCTGAACGCATCCTGGGTGTACTCACTTTGCAGTGAAGGCCTGGTCACTTGAAGCGAGGTAAAGCAACAAAAAGTGTTTTTGTCCGCAATTTTATAAAGGGAGCCGAGCCCATTTCACGACACACCTGTCCCTACACGACAGAGCAAGACAACTTGTCGGGTAAATGAAACCGTGGTCGCTAATACGTATCATGTATTCACACGATACAAGAATTCAATAAAGTATTTGAGGCTTGGCAAATTCAATGTTCATGGGTTTCGAAGGGCAAAAGTCTCTAACACCCCCACCCTAAAAGAGCCTCATTCAGAGTGGAGGTCAGAGAATTCGGATTGGGTGCTGGCCTGTTGCTCTAAAAGGGGAGCAACACCAAAGCATGTATGAGCACTTCATTAGGTGTAACCGTTGACAATAACAATACTCTTCAAACTTTGTAGATGTATTTGCTTGGTGCAGTACAGAGACCTTTGATACTCATGCAAATGTGATAGAAAAGAATTGCTTCTTCTTAGCAGAATCAAATACAAACATTTTACCTTAGTTCTACCAAAACTTTGAAGCTACCTTAGACATCACCTATTTGAGAATCCTCAGGGATATCGGATTTTTTTTCAAGGTAGGGAATGTTCGAGATAACGGACGGTCGAGGTCCTATAAGTTAAGTCGAGGAGAGATGGAAAGCTGCTCGAGCTTGGGACTGTTTGAGGCTGGGGCTGTTTTCAAGGACGTCGCGAGAACCCTTCAGGTGGGGGTGTAAGACTGAATTTACTTGAATTTACGCGGTTAATAAGATGTGCTATTGTCAATGATAACTATCTATTTCTGTTACGTCTGTTTATTATGTCTTTAAGTAATATTCTTTGGCTATTCACAAGCGGTAAGGGCAAGAAGGTAAGGGTAAGGGTAAGGACATGCCAATCGAAAACTTTCAACGTACTAGAAATTCTGTAGCATATAGTATTTGTTGTAGGGCCCACCATGTTTGGGCCTGGAAAATTTTCAAAAAAGAAGTTTTCAGGCGGCTGGAAAACGCTACTTTGAACTTGGTTTTTGCAAATAACAGACCCATCTTGCTAATCTTTTAAGCAGAACTTACAAAAGTGTGTTGAATATTCTTTCGCACCTCGTGTTTACTATAATGTCTGCTGAAGGCTAAAGCCAGGGAAGTGCGAGTTGAAAGGACCAACTCAACGATGAATGAAATTTCATACAAACCACAGTGAAAAAATAGGCACAGCTTGCTGATCATTCTTCTGGCAATAATGTTATTATTAATTATAAAACAATCTAACTTTACTAAGCCAAATATAACGTCTTTTGCTGAAACAGATGACTTGGGAATTGAAGTTGCACATGACTTTTGGAAAAGGGTTGCTGTGTGTTTATTGCTTATATCCGTATTCCTGCAACTTGGTCTTGGAGTATCAATATTCGGTAAGTCTCTCTTCCTGCTTTCTTCGATTTTATTTGCTAAAGTTCTTGTTGCTCTACAGTCTACAAAAATAACCCAGGATAACTTGATTGGAGAAGAGGGCACTGCACACTTATATATCATATCATATATCATATATCATATATCATATCACATCATATCATATCATATCACAAAATATCACACCATATCATATCAGATCACATCACATCATATCATATCACAAAATATCACACCATATCATATCAGATCACATCACATCATATCATATCACATCATTTCATATCATATCATATAATATCACACCATATCATATCACCTCACATCATATCACATCACATTATATCATATCACATCATATCATATAATATCACACCATATCATATCACATCACATCATATCACATCATATCATATCATATATCACATCATATCATATATCATATCATATCATATCACATCATATCACATCATATCATATCATATCATATCATATCATATATCATATCCCCACTTTCACAATCGTTGAGCGACCCCTTTTTAGATACATATTCACATGCATTTGAATTTTTGAAGCAATCAATTGTATTGTTTTACCTTATCTGGCATACTGTGAACAAATACGAAGCAAAAATAATAGCAGCCAGGGAAACGAAGGGTTCCAGGAAAGTGCAACTTTGCTTTGCAAGTATATATTGCATTGCGCTTTTGACTTTTCTGGCTGTTTTGGCTATTTTTGACTTTATTCCAAAAAACAGATTTTGTACTTACTTTGCTCAAATTTTATATTTAAACTTAACACTGCGCTTACTATCACATGGCTATTTATCACTATCAAATATAGAGTTAAGCCATAAATTCTTGTAGTGTTCTAAGAAATTATCTTCAATCAATTCCTTTTCTTTTTACAGTTCTCGCACTGAAAGAGAGAACTCCTGCTGGACTTGGTCTTGGGGTAAGTCCTGCAAAATTACTTTACTACCTAATTAGGCCGTTTTCTCGGACGTTCCTGCGCTAATCAAACCTGTATTTAGGTAGCTGACTACACCCAGGGTTAATATTGATTTGCGTTCACAAAGTCAATGTGCTTTACATACTTATCCTTTTTAAAACCTTGAAATCTTAGGTTTGGTAATATAGAGAGGTCGGAATGTTTTCAAACTTGCCTAGTTGGGGGGTGTGCTTAATAAATGGACATGGGTGTTGAAAATTTTCATAAATCTGCAATCGGGGGCGCCCCTACTTTCTGGTGAAAAAGAGTCAGTGCCTCTGTTATATACCTCCACATATAGGATAACAGTGCTATATTGGAAAATATATACGTAGCTTGTTTGTTTGTTATTCAAAAAACAGCGAGCAAGTGGCAATAAAATTTATTAATACAGTTTCTATTTTCAAAAATTCCCTAGCCCATAAATTCTATATGGAGCAGGTACCTAGGAAAAGCTATTGGCTGCTTCTACCATGTTTCTTAGCTTCTTTTCCGCAATATCAATGGGCAGGAAAATCAATCCACAATCCGGAGCAACCATTAGCCGTTCTTTGGGTATGTACTGCAATACGTCCCTTATATGGTCACGGATCTCTTCGACAGATTCAATCCGGCTTCTGACAACATCAAGAACTCCAAGGACAATCTGGAAGAAACAAATGTACAGTTGACAGCAAGATCGTGAAGTTCCTAGATGGCTACTGGGCTTCCAAGCAAATAACTATCAACTTCTTTTTCTTGGAAAACCTCCATAGAGGAAAACTAAACTATCTATTTCAATCTTGCATATTATTCACTTGATACAATTGGACAAATTCATAATAAGAAATATCTCTGTCAAAACCATCCAGCTGCAAGATCAAATTCAATTGACTGGGTGAAGCTCATGTCTAAGAAAGCAAATTTACCTGGAACATAAAAGCATGAATTTGACTGGAATACTGATTTCAAAATTCAAGTAATTCATATAGATGTTGACCTCCGAAAATATTGCTACCAATTTTGATGAAACGACAGAGCAGTTATGATATGCAAGGTAGTGAACGGTCTCGCACTACGCAACAAGAAATCAGTTTGATCTGAGCAGTTCAAGGTTGAACCTAGGGTTCTAAAAAAGTAAGTTTTTTAGTCTGGAGTAAAGGATTGGAATAGCATCCCATTGGAAATTAGAACTAGTCCCACAAACATTACGTTCATACAAAAACTGAAAGAATTTACAAAAATAGCCTCCTTCCTGAACCACGATCCCTAGGAAGACCAGCAAATCTACACGTTATGTGATCTTTTTCTTTTTTCCCTTTCTTATCACTAGGTAGAAATCTGTCGAAGATTCTCGTTTAAATTATTATTAATTAGCTGATAGGGTTTTGTGGATAAATATGGTATATGATATGATATTCCAACTTGTTTCTGCGGTCCGAGTTTTAAGTGAGGTTCGTAAAAGCTTTACATCTGTACCTGGGTAGCTCACATACTTTCATATTGAATCTTGTACGCAATAGCTGATTGTTCAAACAACGTGCAAACACACGAAAGACATCATAAATCACTTACTGTTAGCTTCTTAAAAGATTTAAACAGATCTGGATGGTTTCTTCGATGAGCATCTTCGATCGAAAGTGCATCAAAACCAGCTTCATCTAACTTGCTAGCGAGGCGCAGGTATGCGTCCTTGTCTGCTTTATTGTAATCAACTTGATCCTAGAAAATCAGTTTTATAGTACGGTCATTACAAGTGCGCAGAAATCAAGTCGTGTGATGTCTTTGCCCACTGCACTATTCATTATATGTTCATTATACTTCACATGATTTCTTCGATAATAAACAAGTCCACCCATAAAACATAGCAGTTACTCAGATAAAACTAGCTGCTACTCCTAAAGTCAAATACCATAAAATTCCGAATATAAGCCCCTGAATATAGGCCCCCAGTAAACTAACCCAAAAATCCTTCCGAATATTAGTCCCCAGAATATGAGCCTAGGGCCTACATTTGGGATTCTGGGTGTATAGTTAGGATAATGAATAAACATAGAGCATTTATAAAGCCTCTGTATTTACTTAAGCCTACCAAAAACTGCTTACGAATTTCTATAGGCTCATTGCTTATATTCGGGATTTTACGGTAGACCAGTACATGTGAAAGCATTTTCTCAGAACTTTAATATGCAATCACAATATTCAGTACTGTTTTGCATATATTTTTCCTGCATCAATGTATAAAGGCCAATTTCCAGTGACAAAAAGTCATCGAAATTGTTCTCGCGAAAGTTTTGTACATGGATGGACATTTGTTCGTTGCTTTCCGTATTGATAAACAAAACCAGAAGTAATGAACAAATGTCTGTTCATGTCTCCACATGATAAAAATAAGAACAATGAGAAAGCATACTAAATTATGTGAAAAAACGACATAATTAAAAGCAAACATACCAAATAAAGTGGATAGCCACAGCAAATATGTACAGTTTTGAGAACATCATGTGAAACACCAGCAAAACACTGCGACAAATAATCAATCCCATATTGCAATGCTTTATCTGGATAGCGAACAAGAACTGGATCGTCGATCTGTAGGCAAGCAAAAATAATGCAACAACATTATTAGAGAAATGAAATTTATAAAGAGCAAACCTTACCACTTCGACGGAGTCATTCTTTGTTTGCCATGATCGAGCTCAGACCTGAACTTGCTTACCATCTCTGTTAGTATTCCCAGCTGCAAGTTCCCGCAAATATGCTTTTCATCTTCATAAAATTCATTCTAAAATATGTCTATAATAGTCATGAGGCAGAGAATTGTGATTTTAACTGGAATTTCATTCACGTTTTGAGAGTGCGGTGACTGTTAATCAGTCCTCATTGGGCGCCGCCACGTGCAACACTCATGAGACCATTTTTGGTGGCAGTCCTTCCTTGGTTCCATCCCTCTCCTTTTCGTATTTACAAAATCGAATCTTCCTAATTTCCAATAAAAAGTTTCAAAGTTGAGTTTCAGTCTCACCACCATTTTTGACCCCATTAGGCACTCACAAATAGGAAGGCTTCGTTTGTTTCCGAAAGGCAACATCGACTTCCAACACTTTCAGAAACTTGTAAGGCAATAATAGATAATGGAGCCTTTGCTGGTGTGCATTCAATGGAACTCTCTAAAGTTTTGGACAGTCTAACCAGGAGCTACAAACCTCTGGCTCCGAGTACCACCCAATCTGGCCCCAGTGCTTAGGGAAAGGGTGCATATATTACAGAAGTAAAATATGATGAGGTACTAAAGTACGTGTTACATGTTGCAGTTTTTGTAGTCTCCCAATTTTTCTTTTCCCACCGAAGACCCTAAAACGAATAGCATTATCTAAAACAGAGCAATATTGCCAGCATCTGTCCCCGGCAAGAGCACTTTGTTGAAATTTTGGCCCCAGGAGACAAAAAGGTTAGTGACTCCTGGTCTACACCATGAGCTCTGTTAGCAAAATTGCATTCATATGGATTTAATAGAAGTGCCCTCATATTCACAGCTATCTTTCAAACAGAAGGCAAAGGGTCAAAATTCATGGTTCCTATAGTACGTGGAAAAACTATCGTAGGTGTACCACAAGGCTCGGTGCTTAGACCTTTGTTGTTTAATATCTACATTACCGATATCTTCCATCTAATGAACGGAACCAAGATATGTAATTACGTAGATGTTACTACCTTGTGCGATCGTGAGGGCAAAAATGTGACAACAAAATTGGTGCAAGATACAAACCACCTAAAATGGTTCCCAGAAAGCCATATATGGAATTAGATGAAGATAATTGCCAATTTACTAATTTTGAGACTGGCAAAGAAAGCGTTAGTATGCACGTTGGAGAAGTGCAGACAGAAGATAGTGACGACGGAAAGTTATTGGGCATCACTCTTGATAAGAAATTAAGTTTTGAAACACACTTCTAAACACTGTGTAAAAAAGCCAATCAAAAGATTCATACACTTAAACGCATTTCAATCTACATGAAAACAAGAAGCTAAAGTTGTTTGTGAAATCATTCTTCATGTCCCAGTTTAGCTACAAATTTGAATAGCAAGAAAAATAGATACACGAAAGGGCCTTCTGAATCGCATACAAGGAAAATTTGTTTCTAGTTTTGAAAACTTATTAATAATGGATAATTCGGTAACATCTCATTAGAGAAGCCTAAAGTTGCTCAGGATAGAGATTTACAAGACAAGACATGATCTAAATCCCAGTTCTATGAAGCACTCTCTTGAAAAGAAATGTTGCCTTACAACCTAAGGTGCTCTGATAAACTGCAACTACTAATAGCAAATAAACTGGCCCTGGAATAGATTTATGGGCTGAAAAGTATGGTAGACACTACCACCCGAATTGAAAATGAGACTACCTTCAAATGAGGCTTACTAAAGTCCACAAACGTGAATGTGCAAAAATTTGATCCCTATCTAGGTTTTTATTATAAAAATTATATCGCATTTTGATTATATTTTCACCACTGCAACGGAAATTATGTATAAATTTTTTGTCTTATTTGCAAATAGTCGTTGTAAATTAGCTTGTAGCTATAGCTCTGTAGTCTGTAGTCTGAACCATTGAGAATGTACATAAGTGACTCTTTCGCTTCTCGAATAATGTCAGTGTTGAAAATTGCGGAAAACAACGCTGTTATACTTAGAATAGATCTTATATGACTATCGTTAACTTAGATTTCCTATAACACAGCTAATGATGATACGAATTTCAGATGCCAAGACAAATATTTAAAATAGTATAGTTTGGTGAAGCCATTAGAAACCAAAGCGGCTTTTTACTCAGAGGTAGTACTTTTTTTAGTACGTTATGTCGGGGAAAGGCCATAGGGCCTATAACAAGGCCCCGACAAAGGAAAAACTGAGAAAATGGGGAAGTTTAAGTAGAGAGGGAGACAAGATCAAGTTTTTTGATGTTAGATTTAAAAGATGACAAATTGTAGGATTCAGGGAAAGTAATGGGTGGCAATGAGTTCCATAGTTGAGAAGTTCTAGGAATGAAAGATGATTTTTGAGCTAGAGTTCGTGGATTAGGTAGTGTAACTTGGAAAGGGTGTGAATAGGTAGAGCTTCTGGTGGTTCAAACACGCCTCACTGGATCAGGAATAATATTCTTGATTTCCTGAGAGCAATGTCCGTGAAAATAGCGGTAGAAAATGGAAAGATCTGCAACAAGATGAAGTTGGGAGAGAGATTGTAGAAAATTGGTGAGGTTTGGATTGTTGATGAGATGGATAGCTTTAGACTGGACTCTGTCAAGAAGATGGAGAGAAGATTTAGGAGCACTACTTTGTAACTTCAATTCAATTTGCAAAGAATAAGTATATCACTTGAACAGCTCTCAAAAATGAGACTTTCGTTGGAATTGGATAAATTTGTTATTTACGTTCTTCATTTTGACTACTGTTGAAAGGTTTGAATGTTGGTGCTTTCCGACTAATGTTGAGGAATTGATAGATTCTTCATATCAAAATGTAGCTAGGTACCATGTTTCAAAGCGACTCGAATATAAATCGAAAAATTACTACAAAAATTTGTGGCGACAGGGTATTTCAAGATGGCGACATAGAGGCCAACTTTAGCCGTGTGGGTCAAACATTTTTTAGTGCATAAACGGAAAGTGACAACTCATTTATTATTAAAATTTGCCTTTCCTGTGTCTTTCTCTGTGCCAAATTTTTACTTAAATCGGACTAAATGGGTGACAAGCCTGGTTCACTTTGACATTGAACTACCCCTTTCTCATTTCTGTTGTATTCCTTTTGGCCTAACTACTCACATTTTGATTTCATCAAGTGAATCAGCGTTTTCTCTCCAAGCATATATAAAGATGATGTATTGTGATTTGCTTACCAGACTGAACTATTTCCCATAGAATTTAGTTGTATGATTTAACTGTGTAATTCAAATTCACGTTGGTGTCCGAAAATGCTTAAATCTACAATAAAATCGGCACCTCAGAGGAAGAATCGGTATCTTCGTCATTTTTCCTTTCACTTCACACCAGCTGGTATGTACTTAAACAATGGCAATGATGGGCCCTTTCCTGCTTTATTTGGATTTACACCCATCAAACTAACTTTCCCGGACAGATAGCTATACCCGGAAGCCCATTAGTTACCCCCTAATCGCACACTGTTTTGCCCACCCCTTGGGCCCCATTCTTTTGTGCTCAGCAACTTGTCCCGCGTTGTCTTTCCCTACCCCAAAGATGTGACTCAGGCTACATTACTGGTAAACATCTGTAACTATGCACAATAGCATCCAAGCCTATTTCAGTTCAGAGGGCTACCTAACTGTCCCACTAAAGTTCTAGCAGCTGCTGACCAAAAGCCACCACCAAGAGCAGTGCCAGCCACTGTAGACTGAAATTTAGTAGACCACATCCTATCATTACTACATTTTTTGAGTACTACACCCATTTCACTGCAATGAAGTGACTATCATACAATTTAAGAAGGTGAGCAACAAAAGACAATATGAAGGCATGATAAGAACAACAACATGCAATAAACAGATTAGAATCTTGCTAGAGGTCCTTAAGCCCACTCCTAACATTTTCTCCTTTTATTTGGATGAATTAGAACATAAATCCTGGAGAGATTGGGGGGGGGATGGAAACTCAGTTCCTCCACTGTGGCCTATCCACTCACTGCTGCCTGATTCCTCCCCTGCCTCCAGCAACTATGATACATCAACAAACTGAATGGTTTGTTTCCTGCTCTTCAAGAAGTTTATCAGTCTCTATTCAGAACAAAAGTGACAGAAGAAGGCTATGGCGTGCTTGTATACTCTCTCATCAGAAGATGGTGAACTCTTTTGTTGAAGTTATAGTAGCAGTCTTAATACCCTGAAAATTACACCTTAGCTCCCTATTTCAATAGTCAGCCCCCTATCAGAAAGCTCCAGTTGCTACTCCCTATGTAGAAAAAGGAATTGAAAGCTTTTACCACATTCACATTCTGAAACTATTTTTAAAAATGAAATAAATCTTGATAAATACTTGTTGTGATTGATAAGTTAATTCTATTGTAGAAAATGAATCCCATATCATGTTCAGAATGATAAGTCCCATATCATGACATTATCCATGGAATAAAAAATGGGAGCTTAGAAAAACAATTAAATTTAATCTTTCAACAAGGAACATAGTAAAGGATTTTGATTATGGCTATAATTGATACTATTTAGTGAGAGATTTGGATGTTATGGCTAGAAACTACACTGTTCACTACAAGGAATCATAATGGCAATCACATCACTTCTAACTGTCTACTTGGGTCAAAGGTCCAAATACACATTCTTATATTAGGGCAGGAGACAGGGTAGCATGGGGCAGGGCAGCATGGTACACCCAGCAAAACATTGTGGAGGGGCACCAGAGAAGAAAGAAGGGGAATGACAAAGAGAGAAAGCACTGTGAATACTTTCACCTGGAGAAAGCAGCAGATAAACAAAAGAAGTCCACTTGGTAAATGTTAGAAGACCATGTCACATGATTACAGGAAGAAATTGCATGTGATAAAGCATAGAAACAACACAAGGGAAACAAAAGCAAGATGTTGACATGAAAGTGTGTTGCATGCTATTCAATCTGCACTAAAAATTAACTTTAGATGCTTACTTAGACCTGCACATCTCACATTCTCAATTTTGCAAACTTGTGGGTGAGAGCAACAAGAATTAAATTTGGAATGAGGACCAAGCATTTATCAAAGAGGATCATAAGAAATTATTTAACTTTATTCTCCATATGAATGAAAGAAGTTATACCAATCAAACAACACAATCATACTACAGAGATCGAGGAAAAACACAGGATCCCCTGGTTATTTACATAAAATTGGAAAAGATTGTTGATGTTCCTGAAACATTAAATGCAGGCACTTCATGATAAGAAATTAGTTTTCCAATTTACAAACTACAAAAGTACAGCATCAATGAACAATGCATCGCACCCAACTTTTAACATCAAACATATATATCAAAGTCAGTAGTACTCTTCAGACCTGTCAACTCTCCTGGTTTTGAATGCTTTCTCCCAGCCTCCCAGTTTATATATTTTTTCTCCTGGTTTTGACAACAGCATCAAGCAGAAGTAAATGGATCTCTCGCTTCTATATTTCATTAGTTTTCAAACATCTCCTTTGATTTTGTGTGATCTATTTTAAAAGATTTTCTGATTTATAGTTGTGATATAATGGTCACATTGACTTTCCACATGGCAAGAAGTTAATTTCAATGCTGTCTGAGTAACAAAAACAAATATAAATTAACTTAATGAGGCTTCTCATGATCATCTTTGTCATAAATCACTTGCCAAGCACAGCAGTTTGTCAGGTATATCTATTCTCTGATCAAATTTCTGTGATCTCCTGGTTTTTGACCAAATATCCCTATGCTGTTATCGAAAAAATACAGAATCTCTAGGTTTTGAAAATTATAGGTTGACAGGTATGACTCTTAAATGCCTAAAGAAATAAGTAAGGGGGTCACAATAAGCAGGGGGTAGAGATATTGCTTTGAAAGCTATGATAGTACCGCCCC
>WIPJ01015131.1:522419-572952 GCA_018155075.1 Cassiopea andromeda | reverse complement strand
TCTATATTTGGCAAGAGTTTTATTGAAGTACTCGATTTGTCCCATGAATCATCTATTCTCGTATAAAGCTTTGATTTGATTAACAAAATATTTTAGTTTTGATGAAGGTTGAGCCTGGGAATATTCTTAAATTATTCTTAAATTTTAGCAATTTTGAGCCTCAATATTCTTATAGACTTTATTCTTATAAAATAAAAAGAGTGTAGTAAAAGAATTCTCTCGCTATGGTTTCCCTTCTGCGCACCCGTTGATATTAAACTAGCAATGGTTCGCCCCAGATTTCGTTTACACTACAAATTTGGAATGCATAATTGCAAACGCGACTACAACTAACCTGGGGCGAACCCAGGCTTGTTTGTGTAGTGTAGCAGGGCTTATTACGGGGATTCCTATGGTGTGCCTAGTTTCACGAAATTATTACGCTTGTATTACTTATATCTAACCTAACTTATGTCTTAGCGACAAATATAAAGTACTTTTGGACATATACGTGCGTCTTACAAGTTAATGAATAGAAACTAAAGATATTCACTTATGCTTACATTTCCTGGAAACTATAATGATTTTGTTGGCTCATTTCAAGTCGAGCCCTCAACGTATCTCGCGAACAAGTAATATGAAGCGGCCCTCTCAACCTTTCGCAAGCATTAACAGTCCAAATTTCCTATTGTTTATTTACAGCTGGTTTGCCAAAGAGGAGCCCCAAATCTCCACTCCGCAAACATTGAACTTTCTGCAAGAAGAAGCACTTCTACTATTGAGCGTGGTTGCAGGGCCACCGAGAGAATTTTGAGGCTCCGGGGCAAAAGAGAAACACGAGGCCCCTGCAAGCGAAGCGAGCAGAAAATTTTCGAGATCTAGAAACTAACTTTTGAAAATTACTGCTGGTTTACTTTATGAGGCCCCCAGACCTTGAAGCATTGAGTATTATGAGGCGCCTTGGAGTTTGTGGCGCTGGGGCAATTTTCCCTCCTGCTCCCTCTTGGCAGCCCTGCGTGGCTGATTGCCATTTTCACTTATGATTTCTACTTTGACGTCTTAACTTAGTGTCTTATGTATGTCTGCTTTTTAGAACTACTTCAATCGATCCATTTATTAACAGCATATCTTTAGAGAGTTCCTGTGGTAAGCGAGCATAAAGTTTTGGAAGCATTCGGTCGCTGTATTGTTGGGAAATTATTCCATTAAAAATCACTTTGGTTGAAGCAAAATCCCTTCGTATGGACATGCACTTTTCCAACTCATTGTCTCGCATGGCAAGTATAATATGACATTAACAGAGAGTAGCCTGCTTTATTAGCAAGCCATCCATCCGAAAATGACGCATCCTGGAAGATGCGCGAAAGATTTTTAAAGTCTGAGGTGCAAAACTGCTCCCTAAGTACATATACTTCTTCAACACTGCATATTGAGACTCTGTTCTAATATCATATCTTTAGAGACTACCTCTGTGGAAAGCACCTATAAATTTTTGGGGGATGCGCTTAACCGTTTTCTGGAAAGGTCATGCTACCAATATTGTCCCATTCTCGCAGAGTTTGGGCCATTGCATGTCACTTAGACCAAGCCCATAGCCAAAGAGTGGCATGGGGAGGCAAATGCTACCCCTGAGCAACAGGATGCCAGCTTTATGCCACCTCTGCGAATTTTTTGCGATCGCTTTCTGTTGCTTTATCTTTGTAGCTAAGGAGAGATCTAATATTTTGATTTAGCTCAACCTTGGTCTTGTACACACATTATCTATTTGATTGTCTTAACCTAAAGTATTAAAGAAGCTTTCGGATTTTGTACCACGTGATTGTTCCAGGACAAATTTTCTACTCCTGAAACATGGATCTGGCTACGGGCTTGACTTAGGCCGCTTTCAAAGAAGAAATTTTGAGTGAAAATGGCAATCAACTCGCTCAAAATTAGATGTGCTATTAGAGCGACGCCTTTTCTTCCAGAAAGTTCAATTTTTGTGGCAGTGGTGGATCCAGAGTGTCGCAAGCTTCTGGACTGAGAATCTCAGGTTTGAAATGCAAATGTCGAATGCAAAACTAATCGTTTCCAGTCTTCCTGCGAACGTTGCAAGCTTGAGAAGCAATGGATTTGCATCCCAAACCGAATTCCGAATAGTGCTTTATTCGATTGCACACTGGAGAATCAGATACCCCCTGCTCCTTTACGGTTAGATTTTGTTGATCAACTATGAACTTCTTCCAGAATGTATTATTGTTTGCTATTGGTTAGTTTGTCCATTATGGTTATGCAATGAGGGAAGTTGCAAATGTAAGGATGATGTTGCGACTGTCAATGAGAGTTCACTCCAACAGCATATATATGTTTGCCTTTGAAAACATAATGCATTTATTCCTACAGATCAATATCATGCTTGATGTTCTCACAAGTTTGGTTGTTGTTTGGAAATTTCTTTGCAAGCAAGATGAAATCAGGTATTTCTGTATCTCTTACCACGCAAAACAGCTAAGTTTCATTTTAGTGGGATATTACCAACTTCTTTATGGAAACAAAACAGACCCCTTTTTAACATGGATGATGTAAATACATTCTTAAGGATGTGCTGATGCATTGTCACCACCAGGTCATTCATTGAGTGGGCCCTTTACATTGTTAGCAAGTCTAATAATAACAGCAAAAATCTCTTTCTTAAATTTCGTACTTGCTATTTAGAGGATCAAGGGGCATACAGACAACGTTTGGCTGTAAGCGAGACAAGAATCTCTTATGAGCTTGACCCAGCAGTTAAATTTCATTAAGAGAAGCCCTGCGCTCTTACGACGAAATTGCACCAATTTTCAAAGTAATAGGTGACCTAATACCGTTGTCAATTCTCAAATGCTTCATTTTTATTATTTAGCTTATACTGCCTTCTTTTGCTTGTAATTACGAAGCAAAACATTGTTTTTCTAGGGCATGTATTTTGATTGCAATTATGTTCATTATTTCTGGAATAGCATTAATCGCAAAAGCGACTTACAACTTGTCTAAAGAATGGATTCCATCCTTCAAGGTAACTGCTTCCAAGACCATAGACAGCTGAAATGGATTGGGAGCATTGGCAAAGAAATAAATTATTTAATGAATGGAAGTGAAAATATAGAGCACTTAATGAAAGTTTCACCACATATTGATATAGTTGTGATAGTATGACGGCTATTGCCAATAGACAGCTGACATGGATTGGGGCATGGGCGTAGCAGTCAATCATTTAACTTGTAAAAATAACTGTAGCGAGCACTTTATATACAGCTTCAATGAACTATTGGAGAAGTAATGCTTTTTGCCTCCCACTTGCCCCTCACTGTCTACGGGCTTGAAATGTGCTCCTATGCATATACTGACATTCCAAAGTATTTTTTTTGCCATTTTGTTCCTTTTTGTATCCTTAGAAAATAAAGAGTTTTGTATGATACTGACCAGTGTCCGTCCAAGCTATTCATTTCTTCCAGTACCACTACGGGGAAGAGCGGACCATGCTTCCCCGCAGTTCTACTTCATCATCGTATTCGATATCTATGGAATGTTATGTTTTTGATTGATTTCAATGTTGATTTCAATGTTGACTTCAATGCTGATCAAATGTTGATTTCCATTAGCACAACTCCTCGACATCCTATCAATTATTAGGCTGTTTATAAAGAAATGGTGGATTTATTTTTGGTTTGGTTATTTAATTCTCGTTCAGTGCTCCAGAAAGAGTCTTTTGGTATGAGGTGCTACTTTAAGAATGTGTCTCATGTGAGTTGCTGTTTCGGAGTGTGTCCCGTACGTGGTGCTACCTTCCCAATGTTCCCCATATCAGGTGCTACTTCAGGGACGTGTCTCATACAAGGTACTATGTAGGAAAGTATTACATACTAGATGGTCCTTTTCGAGTGTCTCAACGCTAGTTGTCCCTGGGCATTATTCGGATATAAGCAATCGAGACCGAGTTGAATGGGTATAAAAATTAAATATATAATTGCCTTGCTTTAAGAGAGCACACTTGCCATTCTAAATGGCTGCAACTGATTGATTTTTTTCGTTTCATGAAAATAAAGATGAAGAAGAAAAATGTCACCGATGCTCAGCTTTCTCCCAATCTTGCATTAACAGAATAATAATATTTCCTACTTATGTACTAGGCTCACCACTCCCAGCCTCAACACATTAGATTCGTATTCTCTCAGCTGAAAATACTTCCATTGACTTGGTTCCAATATGAGGTGCTAAGAGCTAATCCAGCTGACTTCATGAAAGTGTTTGTAATGTAGGGATAGCCTACTGGTCTAGAGCTAAATTGATAACTATGTGGGATCAACTAGAGATGTCCAGTCTTTGCTGTTGTTACTTTTTATTATTGTTTTAAATCAAGTGTTTAAAAACAGAAGTGAAATGCTAGCCTGTATTGTGAGCATATTGGATATCTCTTCGGTACAAGCTTTTTTCGCTACCATGCTCTGTCATTTTTGCAATACTTCTTATATTAGATAGGGAAACTTTAAGTCTCCAAATAGCACTGAATCATACTTAATACCATTCTGCCCTAATAAAAATTCTTTAATGGCTCCAGGAGGCATCATAAAAGCACGGTACACATGTCCTGAGAGATACCATCACAAGCAAGAAAAGCAACTTTATAAAATATAAAGCAGATTCTCCCCCGCTTTTACCTCATTTCTGTAATTCAGATTATCATGTAAGGAAGATAGGCTTGATCAAGCAAATCTTTGCTAATCTATAGTTTTGAATTTTAGCCGCAGATATTGATGCCAATCGAATCAACAATTTTAGTCACATTTGGAGTTTTGATGATTGGCAAAATATACGTCTCCAGAAAGCTGCACAGCAGGTCTCTTTTTGTTGATGGTAAGTTTGCATCTAAAAATCAACATTTGCTTACCTCAAGGCTCTAAGAAATCTCTACTTCCTCTAGAGATCAATTTACGAAACCTATGCTCAAAAGTTGTGCTCACCCAACAACAGTAAATGTCATCTCGTTAGGCTGCTCATTGTTACTTACAGTGCCAGATGAAGCTAAGAATTCCAGAACTATAGATGAGTTCAAAAACGTTATAAAGCATTGGAAAGGTCAGAAAAATTGCCCCTGTAGAATATGCAGCCAATATGTAGCGCAAGTTGGCTTCTTGGCTTAGAACTACTTATGTTAGATTACAATTAATATATAGTTTATTACTTTCTCAATGATGTAAATGTTTTGTTTTTAGCTTTTATGGCACTATTCTGTAATGATATAATTTATGTTTTCTTTAAGCTTTTGCAGTAGGCGTAAATTAGCTTCATTTAGCTATGTGCAAGCTTACTATAAATAAATTGATTATTATAATTATTATATATCTTATAGCTGGACATTAACTGTTGTAAGGTGGGCTGCGGGTCATACGGTAGTGTGAGCTATCTAATGAAACAAATAACTACTAACCTCATTTTAGGCACTGCGGGTTGTCTGCCGTGCGGGCTATTTACCGAAAAATACAATGCCGTAATTCATTAAATTTTCACATGAGTATAATTTTCTCGCACACTGTTGCTAGGCAAAACAATTCAGGACACTTCATATACACAGAAACGCCTGCGCAGATCTAGTGCAGGGGGGCAAGGCTTCCTTTGAGGGTACATCTATGCATATTTATGTCCTCCGCAGGGATAGATTTTTAGTCTTCAAACTCTTTCCAGAACAGTAATGCTTAGTATATTGTCTCCTACCGTGTTTCCCCGATAATAAGACCTACCCGCAAAATAAGACCTAGCGTGATTTTTGAGGATGATTTTAATGTCAGCCCTACCCTTAAAATAAGCCCTAGTTGAGAGCGGCAATTTTAAACTCCGCTGCAATTTTGGAAACTGATGACTTACAAGACATTCCAGAGGATGATGATATGATTGTTCTTGAATAAATTGTTGTTAATGAGTTTCTGAATAAAAAACATGTTAATGGCAAGTAAATGTAGATCTTTTTTCGTAATTTCTGTTTATTTAAAATCTCGTAATTTTTACTTTGTAACTTCATTTGTTGATATATCAAAATAATACATCCCCCGAAAATAAGCCCTGGTGCCAAATTTTGGAGTAAAAATTAATATAAGCCCTGTCTTATTATCGGGGAAACACGGTAGTAACATGCAAATTGGAGGGTGTGGGAGGGCTTGCCCCCAGAAAAGTTTTCTTGAACCAAACTGTCTACAATGCTGGAAAATGCTCCTTCAGAAGATAGGAGAGATTGAGGGAGTTCAGCTTGAAAGGAAATTCTTGCCTCTCCTGCCCCCCATTGATGAAGGCAGAGGGAGCAGCTGCCCCTCCAGCCCCCCCCCGAGTAGGCTTCCCTGCATATCTAAGTCTACAGATATTGCTCACATTTGTATCATTCTTTCTATGATAAGATGCAATAAGCTAGCAATGGTGCATGAAGCGTTAAGCGGACACTGCCCTAAAAAACTGGAAAATCGATTTTTATGCATACCTCAAGTCTCAAGCGATCAAACCAGAAACTCTTAGACACTTTAGATTATAAGACTTCGACCTGGCTCAGAATCATTTGGAAAGAATCATTTTAAGCTACAACTCTTGTTTCTTCTTGTTTCTTTCCAATATCACGTAATCTTATTTTCGTGCACCTTCTGAAGGATATATTTCGCGCACATTAAATTTTCGTGCAACCAAATGCGCGAAAACAAACTATTTGCGTGCAGCCAATTGTTCTTGCAGTGGCAGCGCCTTAAAATTAGAGCGTGAAAATTTCATGAGTTAAGGTTTATGAAATTACTCATTTCTGAACTCAGTATGTATTTATCTTTTACATGAAATTTCAGCTTAGCCTTTCACTTAATCAGATCGTTTTTATACAGTCAATGCGAATTTGCTTGAAAATCCAGGATGAATGAACTCTTTTTGAAGGTATAAACACTGGATGTGGCGTCATGATGGCAGTCATGAACTTGATTAGCTTGATGGTGTATGGGAAAACTCATCTCTGGTTTTTAGATTCAGTGTCAGCGATTGCCATATCGTTGTTCCTGTTTCTCTTTGGTCTCAGGTAAAGTAATTAATTAGTTGGTTATGGTTGGTAGCTCAATCGGCTCAATATGTTCTTATCTCCCCGTTACACCAATGATGGTGTCTAGGACTGACCCTGTTCGGCAATAGATTGCCTTTCAGTTGTTTTGAAAGAGTTCACTGTGTCGGTTACACTCAATCCACTCTGGTACCTCAGTAGCTACTGAGCAGCTCTGTAGCATGAGTCATTAAACCTATCTTTTGCTGAAGGTGCTTGCTTGATTGGTTTTCTCACAAGTTATTACTATCAGTGCGGCAGCCAGATGAGTATACCTTGCAAGTTCTTCTATGCACCGTTTTTCTGTCGCTTCTCACTGAGATCACACCATTGAACAATAATTTAAGTGATGCCACTTCAAAAGTGGTTGCCATCACACTATTTTCAGGGGGGAAGGTAGGGACAGTGCTTTATATTAGACCACTGATTGCCAATGGCTCTATTCTTGTCTTTTTTGTTGATTTTCATTGAGTTCACACCACTGAACTATAATCCGAGTGATGCAACTTGACAATCATTGAGAATCACAAAACTTTAGGGGAGGAGCGAAAGAAAAACGTTGTTTTGCATTAGGCCAAAGATTGAGCTTGTGCTATACAACCTTTCTTTTTTCAAGATAAAAAGTTATTACAGGTAGTTGACTCCTTATTGAATATCCCCATTTGCAGTGTCATTTTTAGTCATTTTGGTTGGAAAAATTTTCAAAGACTACTTCATTCATTTCATTCTTTCATTTCATTGTATTCATTCATAAGTTTATATAAAAAATGATATTTTTACTTAATAACAACAAGAAAGCTATGAACTAAGTTATTTATAATAAAAGCAACCATCCAGTAGAACGAAAAAAATAAAATAGAGAAACTATTTATTGTGGACCTGCTCTTCCAAGGGGTTGTGTTTATTCATCTCTTGCTCTTCATATACAATTTCAGTTGCCTGTTAAAGGTGTTTATTGTTAGCAACTCACGTATATTAATAGAAATTTGCGTATATTATTGTTGGCTGCCCACGTATGGTAATTAGCAAGGGGATGGCACTTAGGCACACCAGAGTAGCTAAAGAGACTAATGTCCCGTTCATACTGCTACGTTTTTTACATAAACGCAAATCAAAACCTCCGTTTTTGTGAAACCGTTTTCACTATTCAACACAAAAGCGCACAGAAACAGAGGTGTAAAAAACGCCCTTCAAAGTGGATATTCGGATAAACGGAAGTTTTTTTCGACCACAGCAGTGTAAACCCAAAAAGCGGATATTTTTATCTGGATTTTTGCATATAAACGGATCAATGTGAACGGTTGACAGATATCTACAAAAACGGATAAGTTCGTACGCGGAGTAGTGTGAACCCAGCCTAAAGCTCACTACTATTATCAAGGAAATAGCTTTGTGGGTGCAAAGGTCCTTGAGCCCCAGTTCTACGTCACTGCCTATTTCTTTGATCTAAGGGCCTGCTCATATGGAGAAAGTCTCCCGGGTATGTTTCCGGCGAAGCGAGAATCTCGGTGAGCCGGGGAAATAATTTGTAACCTATCATATGGAGACGTTTTCCCGCTTTGCCAGAGAAACTATGACTACGTGACCTGTGCAAACAAGGATCATTTTCCCGCTTTGCAGAGGAACTGTGCTCATATGGTAAAATGTTTCCTCGTCTAGGCGGGATCACGGTAGCATTCAGCCGAGTTCTCGGCTAACCGGCAAAACGTTTTCTCATGTAAGAGCTTTTAAGATATCATGTGGTTTAGATATATGAGGTAAGATCTCAGCTGACAGAGATTCCCGCTTCACCGGGAAAATGCCGGTGAAGCTTTCATCATGTTAACAGACCCTAAGTTTAACTAAAAAAAGGCTATTGATTTGTTTGAGAACATACTTTAATGATGTGTGTTTATATTTCTAGGTTGTTGCTGTCCTCTCTTGACTCGAATTCAACAGATGAGAAATGATTTACTTATCTTTTAATCTTCGCGGAATCGTATATAAATCATCAATTTATGGAAATATAGCTTGAAGGTTGCCGTTTTTGCAGCCATTCGTACATTAATCGGGAAGGAATGTTCCTGGAAAATGTTTTGGATACTCTCTGGCACAGGAATAGGTATTTTTAACGTGCAGTTCTATAAAAAATATGGAGTTCGTAAAAGGCTGGTGAAAAAGTTTCTTATGTGCACCGAAATTGTAAATTGTCTCGATATAACCTCACTATATTTGTTAAAACTCGCGTTATTTCACTCTTGATTTATCGTTATCCTATAAACACATGGTTACGAAACTACTTAAGGCCTAACTTAGTACCCAGTTCTAAATTGCAACTGTAAAAAATCAATATATCTATATACTTTGCGGACTAGCACAACAGAACGGAATATACTACTAAACTAAACGGAATATATGTAAAAGGGTTCATACCCAATTCGCGAATCAAAATTCCCTGAGTATTCTCTGACATATAGTTATAAACACCCACTTTTTCCCTGACCCCCATTCCACACATTTACAACAATAGGCAAAGAAAATGGAACCTAACAGATAGGTAATCTACATATACTTACTATAGCACAATGTTAAGTGGTAAAGTTTACATTTACTTACAGCAAATGGAACAACCACTTTGCGAACGGCCACGCATGAGTCAATGAAAATATATGTGGACTTAGCATTTTGTTCTCTCTGACTTGGATAAATATTACAGAAGTTTCCCTGACTATTCCACGTTTTCCTTGACTTTTCGTAAAAATGGCCTTTTTCCAGGTTTTCTAGGCTCCGTATGAACCATGTGTAAAGACCCAATATGACAAAAGAAAGGCAACTAGAAATTGATTTTTAAGAAATATTAGCTTTTATCCACTCCTTTATGCAAAAAGCAGGCTGTTCAACCCGCAACCAGGATCTAATTTTTAGACATAGGAGAGCACAGGATTTTATGTGTAGTTCTACATTTTTCTTTAAAGAGAAGCCCAGCCCAGGAATTTATTTAAGGTGCAGTGATGATGACCAGTTTATCCAGTGATGAGTTGAAAATGTGCAATGATAAATTCGTAGCTTGAAATGCTCAAAATTCTTTGGTATTTCAGAATAAACCAAGTTGAATGTTAACAACTCTACGAATCATATGAATGATATTTAGCTAAATTTTAGAACTATTATGTCAGTCTTTTTTGACTGTTTTCCCATTGGTGCAAATCTGCAGCATGCAAAGATGTCTGATTCCACATTAGTGACCGGGTGGCAATAATCGACAACACACCTAAGGCTTATGTTCCTCCCTAAGAAACGTGGAACTACCCCCCACTGTTTTGTATCCCAACAGAGCTCATAATAAAACATAAGATGTAATTGGAAAATTATATTTTATTCAAAATGAAGCAAAAATCTAGCTACTGGAAATTTTCACTGTTCTTGCAATCACAAGCAAAATGCTCGCTTGTCCTAAAGTCTGCTATCTATGTTTTAAATTAATTGCTAGACCTACCCTTATCTAAATCAGTGGCTCCCAAAATCTTCAGAATGTTCTGCATGGCGGTCCCATGCTACATGTTTTTTCTACTCGTGGTCTTATGGAGTTGGGCTGGCTTCAAAATGAGCAAGGCTGGTAGAAAGTGAGGTATGCCGTATACCGCACTTTTTTGGAAATTCAGAGAAGTACGACCATTTGCAAAGCTATCATCCTTGCTTTCTGGAAGCGGAATTCTGGAGATCTGTCCTTGTAAATGCTAGTAAATGACAGATAGTCTAAGTCTCTGTTGAAGACCTTGGAATGAAAAGGAAGGGAGGGGTCTAGGAGCTGAGCCCCCAAAAGAATTTAGAAACTATGCCCTTTACAAAAACTTAAGAATGTATCTCTCAATGTTAAGCTTGCAATAGGCGACAAAGAAATTTGATAGTTCGTGGCAGCTTTTAAAAGCCGTATCACGTTGATGAAAGTATCTTTGTCAGGTATCCTGCATTTTCACTCAGACTGTCTCCATAACAATTTTCTTTCATAATGTTTTTTTATCCGTAGATCGGTATGCAATCGGCCATTTAAAGTAATCTTTTAGATGCAGGATGCAAATCCTGACTACTCAACAGTAGTAAATATATTTTCACAGAAAAATACCAACAGAGTTTGACAACATAAGTTTGCCGAGTTGTGGAGGTTTATAGATTTGTGCTAAAAAGGACGTAAAAGTCTGTGAATGTACCTGTAGAGTTCGCAAGCTTCAACAGTGTCAAAAGTTGCTTCAACAGCCCTCCAAAACCTTTCGTAGCTCCAAAAGGGAACCGCGGACCCCAGTTTGGGAGCCACTGATCTAAACACTTAAAGGCAAGGACGGGGTTTAAAATCATAACTCATTTTTACTTGGTATATAGGACTTACGCGTTTTGTATTCCATACAAGATGAAAGATTGCCTCTTCATACTCTTTGCTTGCAAAAGATAACTCCCAATGCAATATATAGTAGAGTCTGAGCAATACAATACGACTACTAAAGTGGGTTTCAGTAGAGATGTTCTCTGCAACCCAAAATAAACGGGGGGTGGCTACAATAAGCAGGGGCTCTAACAAATCTAAAATTAATTATCAGGGAATTCCAAATAAGCGGGGGGTACACTAACGAGCATATAGGAGGCAGCGTCTAGACATGTTTGTTCTTATGAAGTGCTAACATCATCTTAAAACAGCAAAGCATACGACAGGAGCAGTTACTGAGTTTTAGTTCACATCTTCGGAAAAACAATCTACCCACATTGGAAGCAACTCAGAAATTGCTAAAATTTATAAACGGGAGAGGAGTCAAAGTAAGAAGAGAGGGTCTTCGAATTTGCCAAAGATAATAAACGTCCCTCGTCTATTATAGGTTTGCGTTTTGCAAAAGCTCAATCAATTAGGGCTAAAAAATAAATTGGAAACTCTATGATAATCAGGATGCTAAATTTCCTACATTACAACTTTTTGCAATGTCATGCACATTGAGAGTTTCACAACCCACAGGGAGTTGCATGACTACCATACTCTCAATAAAGGGTGTCACAGAGGTTTTTGCCCTGTAGAAGTGGATTTGCCCTGCGAAAAATTCATCCATAATATGATAACAGATGCTGAAAGAACACCACTGCAGGGGTAATAAACACGAGATACATCACCATGTGTACAAACGATAAAAATCCTTATCTGACTGACACCAAGGTGCACTTATTCCATGTAGAATGTCATGCCGGAAGTGCAGCTATTGACTTGGTTGTACACCAATGTAGCTCAAATGACATGCTCCCAATGTTTTGGAGGTGGAGGCGTGAAGGCCATATAATTGGATGACACAGAAAAGGCCTGTAGCTACTATCAAAGAGAAGCGGGAGAAAAATGGGCTTTTGGGGGCTTGCCACCCAGAAGTATGTTTTGGACCACACCCTCTAGAACGTCCTTTGGAACATGGGAGATCCTCGCTATCATTATTGATTTATGTGTCCTGAAGGAAAACTGACCCTCTAACCTGGAAACGAAATGGGAGTATGCTACGTTGACCCATCATTTTGGTGCCATATGCCTGTAGTCCAACGTTAAAAAGAAAATCCCACTCTAGTACACTGAGGGAACGAAAGTTCAAGTAGGAATGTGCACTGGAATTATTATACAGGACACAATTCTTGATATCATCATTGCACTGCAAATGGATGCAATTGCCCTGCGAATTCCTCTCATTTATCTGTTGGGGGGTGTCACACCCTCGAAATTTATGACCCTGCCCACAGGCCCCCACAAGTACATCTCTGGGTTTTAGCATTACCTGGGTTATGTTGTACAATAGATAATTTATTGTTGTCTGAAAGCTTGGGAGCGGCGAATCACAAGCAATACCAAATGATAGCTTACAACACGAACAACTTTATCATAATTCAATTTAACGCTAGTTAAAAGCAAGAAATCAGTTCCTAAACAACAGTTGCTAAGAAAAGCTTTTAGCAGCCTCAACCATGTTTGTAAGCTTCTTTTCAGCTAAGTCCAAAGACAAGAAAACCAACCCGCAGTCCGGTGCAATGATCAACCGATCTTTTGGAATGTACTTCAGAACATCACGAATGTGTTCTTGGATCTCTTCTACTGTTTCTACTCGACTCTTTGCAACATCAATCACTCCAAGAATGACCTGGCAGACACGAGGAAAGCAGTGTTAATTTCTATTCAAGTCCATATGCTCCAAAAAGTGCTAATTTATTGAACGCTGATTCATTACTACAACAAAAGTACTAAGCGATTGATTGAGTCTAAAATCTGGCGATCACTTTATTTGATGAAATATTCAGTATAGAAAAATTATGGACATAATCACAACTATTATGGCCATAATTAAAACCATATTTAGTTTTAAATGTTATTAGCAGGCTAGCCAATTGTGCACTACCTAGTATTAGTGAGGTGTATAATTGTATTTGTAGTATTGATTGAATTATATGAAGTTTGAAAATAATTATAATATAATTATATGTTTATAATTATAAGTTATTTTTATTATAATTATCATCATCATCATCATCATCATTATCATCATCATCATCATCATCATCATCATCATCATCATCATCATCATCATCATCATCATCATCATCATCATCATCATCATCATCATCATCATCATCATCATCATCATCATCATCATCATCATCATCATCATCATATTTTAAGATTATTTTAAGATTTTTGAACCAGAATTATTCATTAACTGCTCAACCTAGATAAGCTCTAGCTTTGGATACCAAATATAAGCAGGCAGGACATCATAAATTTCTATCTGAATTCCAAATGTAGCACTATTGCAAAGAAATGTGGTAGATCATACTAGCTTGAAAATTCTCAATCACGAAGAATTTTTTGAAATTTTGTACCAGAACTATTTATTAGCTGTACAAGGAGGTTTAGTTCAGGCTTTGGATGTCAAAAATAAACAGACAGAATATGGCAAGTTTCTATCTGGTTCCAAATTCTGACATCACATTAGCCCAAAAAAGTCATATCAAGGATAACTATAAGATTTTTGAGGAGAAATTTTTCATCAGCTGTACAAGCTGCCAAACTTTTCACTTTGTACTTAGAAAATAGACAATCATGACATGATAATTTTCTATTTGCTATCATATTCTACCTTTGTTGCAAGGAAATATGGCGGATCAAACTGGCCAACATGACGCCTGATCAAAAATCTAAGGAGTGTTAATTTTAAACTACAATGGAACCAGTCAAATGTTGTGTTTTGATAGACTAGAAGGGACCAAATACAGCTAGAAAATTTTATTACAATAACTCACTAGTATGTTAAGCTACAAGCCAACAAACTTTGCTAAAATAACACTTTCAGCCATTTTTGAATAGGCGTGGCTAACAACAACAATATGCCACACCTTGAATTGGCTAATGTATGCATCTTCTGTTCCTAAATCTGAAGATGTGAAAAAACTGAGGCATGTAGTTTTTTTCCATCTCTGGCAATATCATCTCGGATCTTAAATAGCCATAACTTGAGCACGAAAAGTGATGCAGCAAAAAATATTTGGAACTTTATCTATTTTAATGATATCAAAACAGCTACCGAAATTTTTAAAAAAGCCATCACTATGATGTATCCTGATTTCCAAAATTTGTCTGGTTTCCCAGAATATGCCTCTCAATTCTAAACATGTTCCTTTAAGAGTTATGAATGAGAATTAAAGTTTAATTTACCTTTTTCTTTTGGAATGCTTGAAACAATCTTGGATCATTTCTTCGATGTGCATCTTCTATTGAAATTGCGTCAAAGTTGGCATTATCTAACTCTTTGGATAGTTGCAGGTACGCGTCTTTATCTGCCTTTATATAATCAGTCTGATCCTGTATTCAAACAAAATATACACTTTTTATAAGAATTCCCAGTGAGATGCCGACTGGGGGTGTCGCTCCCCCTAATATTCTCAAATTTGCAAGAAATTTGGTGAAAAGGCAGCCATGCTGCAAGAGAATTGGCAACAGTATTTTCTGTGACCTTTTTTTTAATTAACAATAGTTGATCAATTGGTCAAAACGCTTCCCCCCTAACAAAAGGTGTCTCGGCACATCACTGAGAATGCCTAAATTTCTACTGTGCCTCAATAATCTTAAATTTTTCTGGCTTTGAACCTAATGTTATTCTTAGATTATGCTAAAGTGTCAAAGTTGTAGCACCATCTGAAAGTCAAAGGAATGCATTGAAATCTTTGTTGATGTCTTCCTTCATCAAAAAGCAAGGCAACATAATGATAAATAATTTGTCAATAGTGCAAAAGTTAATCTACAAACAGTAGTATAACTCGAACACACAAAAGTTCTAAGTCTTGATGAAGCTTGAACCTTGCATTATTATTGAATTATTTCTAAATTTTAGCGATTCTGATTATTAATGTTCCTATAGACTTTACTCTTATAAAAGGTGTGTATACCACCAGGTAGAACCCTAGGTACAGTACACTCCGGATATTCCGGACGGTCGGGAGTAAAAGAAAAATCCGGACTAAGCGGAAATCTGGATAAACAGGAGGGTCAATTTTTGAAACATAAAATGGAGTAGGGGTTGGAATAATGACTTTCGTGAATTGTTTATATAGAGTTGGAAAAAGGGAAATGTAAATTTAGTAACAAGCATTTCCCATGAAAAAAGCCAAATAGTGAAACAGTTATGATAAAATCCGCTAGACTTGGTGATTTTTGTCTCCTAGTTTACAGAGGAGGTTATTTGTGGTATCATTTTGATATTTTGACAATTTCAAGCATATTGGAAACCAATATTTGATAGAAAATCCGGATAAAAAAGAGTTAACTCTCCAAAAGTCGGGAATAAGCAATTTAGTTTGGTACGTAGGAATTCGAGAGAATGGAAAAATCCGGATTATCCGGAGTATAGTGTATTTGTTTTCTAAACGGGTATGTGATTTGATGCCGTAGCTCTTTGCTTATTCAAAGTAGCATTGCATTTGTGGGCCCTAACTCCTTTACTGAATTACTTCATGTTTGCTTTCAGAAATCAATATGAATGATTCATAACCTTTCCGCTAAAAATCAATGTATTTAGAATACTAACCATGGACTTCGGTGCAAATCGAGGTAGAAAGGGTTAATATGTCATACTTGTAGCATATAGGATGCTCCAGACAAAGGGCGGTGCCGGCAATTCAGACTGAGGCATCCTCAACCGCCTCATGTCCTTTCAAGGACCACTCATTTCTGAGGCAGTGTCAATGTTATCGTACATCTTGTTTGAAGAGCTCTTCTAAACTAGCTGCTCATTGCCAACTTAAGTACTCTAATGGAAAGTGAAGTATAGGAGCTATTGCATATCTTTAGCCCTGGACAAATTAACTGAAAATTTCCCTAAACATCATGCTAGGCAGAATTTTTAAAGTTCAGTGGCAAGAGGCCTAATGCGATAAGCAATTCGCTGAACCTTTCTCCAAACACTTTCACAATAGATTAATAGCCTCTGTTTCGTGATTGCATATTGGCGCGAAAATTGAAATGTCAGTAAAGCTTTTATATGGAGGTTTCTCTGGTAGCACTTACCAGGTAATTCGGATACCCACAGCAAGCATGGACGGCTTTGAAAACATCATCCGGTAGGCCAGAGAAACATTTTGATAGATAGCTGATGCCATATTCCGAGGCTTTGTCTGGATTCCTCATAAGAAGCGGTTCATCAACCTGAAAATTAGATGCTTTTTAAAAAATTGACTACAATGTACAATTGATCATAAATTCGATTTTTGAGGGTTCGAACTGAGTTTATTAATTCTCATCCAATCAGAGAGGTTTAGCATCTCCTGATTTGCATTATCTATCATTCTCTGTATACCATCAGATGCAATTTTTGCATTTCTGTCATCTGCATAGATGCTAGCTCTTGAATATTGAAGGCTATTTTCAAAGTCATTAAAGTAAAGTATAAATTGAAGGGGCCCCAAGCAAGATCCCTGAGGTATACCGCAAGTGAATTTCTTTTGTTTTGACTTGTTCTCATTCAAAGTATAAAACTGGGTTCTATTTGATAGATAACATTCAAACCAACCACCTGTTCGGTCTACACTACCATAAGAGTTGAGCTTCTTTATCAGTATGTTATGATCTACAGTGTCGAAAGCCTTTCTTAAATCTAGAGATCTGGCAAGTTTCATTTTGTTGTTATCCTTATTTTCATGCCAGTGATCAGTGCTGCTTATTAAGGATGTTGTTGTGGAGTTTAGTTTACAAAAAGCCGCTTCACTGCTCATCAAAATATTGTTGACCGTACGAAACTCGGATAATTGGTCATGTACCAGTCTTTCTAGCATTCTAGCGAATACTGATATAACTGAAATAGGCCTATAATTATTTAGATCTGACTTAGAACCTGGCTTATGAATCGGGGTAACACTTGCTGTTTTCCATACATCTGGGAAAATCCCATTCTTTATTGAGGAGTTGAAAATGCACATAATGGGGTAGGCAATGAATTTCGCAGCATCTTTTGCCAGTTTTATGGCAACTTTATCTGGGCCTGAAGCTTTTCCATTCTTTAGCCGCCCGATAGCATCTAAAACATATTTCGTGTTAATTGTATTCAAAGTCCTTTTATTATTGACAGAGACGACATACTTCAAGCAATCATCATCTGGCTTTGAGATTATTTTTTTAGCCAAGTTTGTTCCAACAGAAACAAAATGATGATTTAATGCTTCAAGCATATCCGAATCCTTTATCAGGACTTTTCCATCTTCATTAGTGTTGGAAAGCACCGTAGATTGCATATCTTTGTTAAGGACTTTGTCAATAGTTCTCCACATCTTTTTAGGATCCCCTTTACTGTTTTCGACTATTTCTTCATACTGATCCTGGATAGCATTTCTTATTAGCTTAGTTACTCTATTTCTTTGCTTGGCATTTGAGGACCACATTTCAGGAATACGAGTATCTATTCTTTTGAGACTATCTCGTGTCTCCATTGCCTTCCTAATATTAGGGGTAAGCCAAGGAGCAAACTCAGTTTTAACCCTTTGCTTTTTAATTGGAGCATGAGCATTTAGGACAGAGCTAAATATTTCCTGAAATGTGTTCGCCATACCCGATGGATCATTAGTATAAGTATTCAGGATGGTTTTCCAATCTATTTGTTTCAGGTCTTCTTGGAATAGAGACTTATCATATTTTCTCATATTACGAAATTCGACTATCTTTGGTGGTATAGTTGGCTTTTTTATTCGCCAAGCATTTATCTTCCTTATACCATATATCAAATAGTGGTCCACCATCCCTGTTTCTAAAACATCAGTCTTAAGAATATACCTTGCTTTTGAGGTAGAGAAATGGTCTATCAGCGATTTACTTATTCTTTTGGTGCCATTATCACTAGTCTTTATAGCTACCCTTGTGTAGGTTTTTATCAATTGTTCCAATTGGAATTCTGAATATACCTGCTTTAGCTTCTTTGTGTTGGAATTTCTATTGTCCATTAGGTCACAATTGGTGTCTATTATAAGAATGGTTTCCCTATCTTGGCTGTCAAGTTTCGTCAAAACGGCTCTAAGATTTTCGAAGGTACCATCGTCTACATTTACGGTTGGTGGTCGATACCAGGAGACAAGAAAAAAGACCTTGCTTTTTTAGATTTAATCTCTAAGGAGAGGAGTTCTAGGATATTCATTTGGTGCTCCACGTGAAGCACATCAAGGGAGTCTTTTACATAAATTGCCACTCCACCCCCGTGAACGTTATGGTCATTTCGAAATATTTTGTAGCCCTCAATTCGAAGCTTACGATCACCAATGTTTTCATCTAAACGTGTCTCATTTAGGCCTATAACATCTATCTCATTATCATTCAAAATGATTCCAAGCTCATCTTTGTATTTCCTGAGTGATACAATGTTAAGAGGGCCCCTTGAAAATCAGTTATTACTGAAGGGCCACCCTCCTTAAAAATATGAAATTAAATGAACATGAAGAGAGGCAATTTTTAGACCATTTCCCTTCCTAGAATAATTCACCATACTTACCATTTTGTGTTTATTAGTGCATAGACACCGCTAACAGTACTTATTAAACTGTATCAAGTTCCCTGCAAATTTCCTTACCCCTCCTTCATTTAAATACAAACCGTCATTGCCTAAGTTGCTAATTAGGATGTTTTTATTTGGAATAACGTCAAAGCCATGCGTTAGTATTTCCTCCGATATAATTTTGTTCACTTGGCAGATCTTGGCGTTTAATTAATGCGAGTCTTTACTTCTAAATGCCGCAGAATAGACTATCTTTGCACGAGGATTATTTTCCTGGATCTTGTCTAGCGTTGCCAATATTTCCTTGCTCAATTCTTCCGGGCTCGTTTAAAGACGTTGTTTGTTGATGCGTATATAATGGTGACGTCACTATCATTTTCCCAGTCTTCTGTAAAGCTTCTCTAATTTTTATCCCTGGTTTAAAATCTTTATTTACCGTGTGATGACTGTTCGACATCTTTTCTGCGTTTAAAAACTTCAATTGAGAGTCACCAACAATAGTTATCTTCATCTTCTTATTTACAGTAGGCATATCGTCGTGATTTCTGTTAAAAGTAGAATTTAAGCTTTCTTTGACTTTTTTCTTGTTCTTCGTTTTCTTGTGTTGGCGATTTTCAGGTACTGTAGTGCATGCTTTTCCAAAAGAATCTTGCTTTCCTGTTTGAATCTATTTCTATGGTTTGAATGATGATTGAAGAGGTGTAAAATCTCACTAATGCTTACTGGTGCTCCCGCCAAGAATGAGCATTGGTTACCGTTTTTCTGATTGGATGATAGAAGCATTTTCCAAATCTGAATGGTGCTCCCTCCAAAAAGACAAAACATTTGAGCATTCTGGTTGGCTTGGAATCTGAAATTTAAGCTATCCTACAAACCCACTGGTGCTCGGAATGCATGCAAATACAACGTTGAATTGGGTACCTAGAACAATAGAGTGTCTGTATCCTAGGATGTGATTGGGTACAAGCAAGCTCAGTCAGTTCATTCCTGTCCGTGAAACAGTGAAGCGAGTGCATTAGGAATGTGGAACTACGTTTCCTTCGAATACAAAGGGATACAGCAGATAATATCGTATACTTCAGCTGTTTAATTGCAATTGTAAACCATTTTCCTCTGGGTAATTTAAAGATTTCTAACACTACAAAATCTGGCTGATGCTCAAGCAATAGTTGCACGACCTTGGATCCGCGCCTGATGAAGAAGCGTAGCGTTACTGGCACTGGTTGCTTCATCTTGATAGCGAGGCCATGTCAGACAAATAGACTTGGAAATTTTCGGTGACGGCAATAGAGCACTCGGATAAACGAGGTTCGGATAAACGAGGGTGTACAATACTATAGAAGAAATTTGCTACATAAAAGCCAACGAAGAAGGCGTGCTGACCAAAACATTTCTGATCGGAGCGCCCAGACTCCTTCAGTCCCTGTGTGTCCAATAAGCACCCAATTTGACGAGAAAGCTAAGAAAAACGCCTTGCTGAAATCAATGAATATTGCTGTGCAATGCACTTACTACATTTTTGTCGGCGAAATAAGTTTGACAAACCCTAATTTACTTAACTTTTAAAATGTGATTCTCTTGACATTGAGTAAACTATTATTATTACCAGTTTTCTATTTTTATGGGATTGATGTATTTTGATGTTGGCTTTTAGTAGTATATTTGTTAATGTGATATTTTTCTTTTCTATGTTTGTTTTTGTTCTTAAATATAAAGAAAACTAGCCAATTATACACTGCCTTTATATAGTGAAGTGTATTATTGTATACTTAATTATATTGTTATCATGAAGTTTCAAAAAAAGTCATTAGACAAGTTTAAGGAGGGTTCCCCTTCAGCCTAAGCTGGTTTTCAAGAGGCCTAAGCTGTTACATATATACATAAAAATTAGTAAGAAATCTTAAAAACATATTTATAACTCATGTTTAAAGAAAAATTCAGAATAAATTAAATGCAAAAATATATAAGATAAATACATAAACAATGAAAAGAAAGAAAGTGATCAGCTCACAAGGCAAACTGTACAAAATCTATGTAGACTTTATAAAGTTGGTAATTGTCAGTGCCGATTTTTCCTTGCAGAGAGGCTGTTCCACAATTTTGCTCCCGGGAAAGAGAACCCTTTTTGGCCATTGGCCAACTTTATTTTGTATCACTTGATTCATTATTTTGTACCACTTGATTCCTCCGAGACAATTCTGCCACCCCTGAAACACAGACCTGGTTACAGGCTTGTTATGGCGAAACCACCGTAGACAAGAATAAAGTCTAAAGTATTTGTTACGGATACCAACCAACATCAGTTCATCTGCGTGATTAGCAACTCAACCGAAACTGATCCCGCACGTGACTATGTGTACAGTGTGCAGCATGTACACGTGAAGTGAACGTGTTTATTCATTTCTTTTAATGTAGTTCCTTAATGCATTACGTAGGAATTCATGTGTTTATTTCTGCAGTCTACATGGCAAATTGTTTGGGGTTGCACTGATTTCTGCTTTCATGCGAAGGAAAAGTAAATTATCAACGTGACAGCCTGTTCACAAGAATGCTAATGAAAGGTAATTGAAAATGAAGTCCAACGATATAGGCCCATGTCTAAATACCTATTTCAGAAATCTAAAACGCAGCCATTTAAATAAAACCTATGTCTTAAGGAAGCAGCAGACTCTAGGCTATGCAAGGAAAACGTTTACCTCTTCGAAGCTGATTCGCCTAAAGCCAACAATGTCTTCATTGTTCCCAATATAAGTATGTTTCCATGCAAATTAATGAAGTATGTATAATTGATAAAAGAAACGTCTCTAGCACATGGATGATAAAGAATATAATGAGCTTCTTTTACCTGGACTTGTTTGCAGCCTGCTTTGGCCAGTAGTTTCAGCTCAATATTAATGCAGTTTACAAGGTCTTGAAATAATGTTCTTTCATCTTCGTAAAAATCATTGCAAAATGTATCTGTTATCGTCATAGGGCCTGGGATTGTTACTTTAACTGGAAGATTACTCATCTTTTGAGACCATTTCCATTCCTTGGCCATAAACCCAGCTTCACCTTTGTGACATATCTTTGAAACGATCCTAGGCAACAGACATTCCCAAGCCCCATTCCTACAGAGCTTTTTTTTCGTGTTTACAAAATCAAATCCACCCAAATTACGGCAAAAGCCATATATGTATTGTTCTCTCCTTAATTCACCATCAGTAATGACAGATACGCCAACTTTCTCTTGTAAATAAATTATGTCTTGCGTTACTCTGGTAAGCTGATTTTCAAAATCTTCAGAATCTTGTACACTCAAAATCTTGTTATACTCAGCAACAAAGTTTCCTACCAAAACGCCATCTCTTACCCAGCATGGAATATGAAAGTTCGCTGGTTTAGGCATACTACCAATGACAGTTGTAGAAAGTGACATTGCACTCCTGTATTCCTTCCTTGCTAAAGCGGAGAGATGGAAAAGGCGGCTTCCTAGTTTATTAACAGGTGCTTGTTGTGGTAATGTTAGGAAAATCAATTCATTTCACATTCGTCACAATCAATTGACGTAGGGAGATACCCTTTTTGTTCTGCCGCTGGCCGCATAGGCATCAAATCTTGATTGGCTAACAAAGGAATCACCATCGAAGGATTCCTGCCAATAATATTGCAAGAATTAGTTCGAAAAGCATCGAGAAGCGTGTTTTGGTGATAAAGTGTACTTTCTTTGCGGAAAAACTGATAACACATAGTTTCGAATAATCGAAAAATCTGTTACAAGCATGTTCAGAAGGCTTCAATTCACATTTCCAGAAGGAGCAATTTTTATGTCTTGCGCAGATCAAAAGTTATCGACATTACAAGAAAAGATGGATAGCTATAGAAGCGTTTAATTGCGTAAGAATTAATTTTTGTCACATCAGCTATCATTTCCGTGGAGAAATAGTCCAAACAGATTATTATCCTCTTGGGAATATAAAAATTACCACTTTCTAGCAATATCTATTAAAGCTGTGCAAACGGTTTTTACACATTTTTTCATATTGCTTGTGAATGAATATATCTGATGTATATTTTGGATACTCAGTGACTCAACTCTTTCTAAGCACTCGACTGTCGTGGGGTGCATAGGGTAAGAAATGGCTAAACCACTTCATTTCCAACTGAGTAAAAGTCTTTGATAAAAGGCAATCAGGGGAGATGCCAACCATCGAAGACTGTGTTGCTTGGATATTATGTTGAGCATTCATTGTACCCCTGTTTAGCCTCGTCCACAAAGTGCTCGGCAACTTTTAGGCAACTTCAAGCTTCTTTAGCAACTTGTTGAGCATCTTTCAGTGCATCGGGCAACTTCCAAGATTCTGTGTCTAGATAGAGTCATGCTCCTACTACGAGTGAAACAATTAAAAAGTGCAGAATATAGCTTGTGTCGAGAATATATTTGTCTCTCTTCTAGTTTTACTATTATGTAGCGCGGGGTTCTATAAAAAATTGTCTCTAAGAAACAAGAGGCTATAATAAAGTAACAATTAAGAAACTTTTAAGAAACACAAGCAGGCTGAGCTTAAAATGCTAACTGGAAAAAACCGGGATTGTAAGAAAGATATGTGATGAAATTAGAAAAAATAGAACACCATCCATTTAAATGCTTCACAAAACCGGAACACTTTATTATTGAGAATTGCTATGGTGACGATGACTCATGTTCATTTTGACATTAAACTACATGGGCGTAGTCATGTGACCTTCTATTAATTAGACTTTTTTGCTTGTTCGTTGACCTTGTGGTCTGATTGTGTTCGTTAGTTCCATTGCTTGATTTTAGGCCTATGTCTTGATATGATGCTGCTTTTGGAATTTATAGTCTTAACATTTATCTCTTGTATCACAGGTGCTTTATCTGGGTTGTTATTGGTAATGAAAATTTCATGACTTCATGAGACAGTTTCGAAAAATCTTAGATTTGATATAACAAAATGTAAAGAAACATCCAAGCTGAAAACAGAAATTTATTTCTTTTCAAAAAACGTTCATCGGGTCCAGAATATATCGAGTAATTAATCATTCAGTGAATATGGGAGTGGTTGAAGTTCAAGTTGGCAACTTTCTTGAAAAGGACCAACTTTTCAGGAAATTTCGAGCAACTTGTGGACAGGGCCACCCCTGTTACTTCTTATTCTATTAATAGTCTTGTCTCGTGCTTTGTACAAAATGATGGCCTATCTTTCATTTGAAGTTCTGCACTAACAATTCCATCAGACTGGGGGGGAGGGATTTTTGGTACCACGTCCTAAATTGACACCGTGATTTGGTTGCCACACCTATTTCAAACTGTTGCTACAGGCCCCTCACCCTAACCCTAACATTTTCTAATCGAATTTAGGCGAAGTAGAAAATAGACTTTGGCGAGAAGTTGGGAACAAACCCCTTTCAGTATCCTTTTTGGCACCGCCACTGAAGCAATTCATTTACACTTGCTGTATTCTTAATGTCGAAAAGAACTATTTACAACCGGTGGCGTGGCGTCAGGGTATTCAAAGTATTCACTGAGTACCCTAAAATCTTCAGAAAAAATAAAATCTGCACTGTTTGTGGTCATTGGAATAGCAAATGTTGTTGCCTTTCAACATTTTAGCTCTTCTAAACTCAATGTAGTGAACGCTGAAGCTGCAAGGCCTTAAGAAAGAAAGAACTTCATGTCAAACTTAAAACTGTCACAAATACGCTGTGAATACCCCTGGACGGTATTCAGCCAATGTTCCATTTTAATCAATAAATTGCTCATTAATCAGGAAAACAATGTCAGTGGACGCAGAAAATTCTTCAGCTTCCAGCCTCGGTTAGCGATTGAGCAACAGTCAACAGTCGCTCGCAGCCGTAGTCTCACTTCCAAGTTGATAAAAGCTATCATATCTGCTGTCGAAAAGGATGGGAAAGTAGTAATGGAAGAATTATACGAGAGTTCCGTGGTTATGTATTTTTCAGTAGACAATCAGTAATTGCTTGTGTGCCATTTTTCTGGTAATAGCAATTGTAAAGACCATTGAAAGGTACGCTGTGATAATTTGAAAGATAACAGGAGTGTGATTTATGCCATGTATTCAAAGTCAATGGACTAGTGTGAGTTTCAAAAATTCCTCGGAAGAGATGGTTGTTGCTTTGTCAATGTTTCAGAGCTGAGACACAAGCAATACCAAATGATGACCTAAGTGCTCTGGCCACGAGTATCTTTTCTCTGACTAACACAGTAGGGTGTAAGTAGAAATCTTGTGATTTCCAGAGCGTCTACCTAATATTCCTCTTAACGTTTGCCAATAAATTTTGATTCTTGATGACTGACTTGTTGATTTAAAAAGGATGCAAAATTATTGTCCTTTTATTCAGCATTGATAAACTTCAGACGAACGGTTAATGGACTTCTAAATGAAGATGTAAATGAAGAAGGCCAAGATGTGGTCGAGGAATCTAGAAGCTTTTTCCATCCACAATTCTTCAGCCACATATTGCAAAGTTAAACTCCCTAGGGTCTTTAAATCTTTGCTTAGTTGATTATTTTTTGAAAGCATTCACCAGAAAGTTGAGAGTAGAACAATTGTATCAAATTTTTGAAGCTTAGCCCCCTTTGAATGCTAAGTTATTGAAAATCTTTTTTAACTTTTTCTGCTTTGCGAACTCATTTCAATACTTCTTCACAAAACACTATATTGTGTGGTGCTATAGACTGGCATAAATTTGGTGTTTAGTGATGCATCGAAAAATGTATTGAAGTTGTTTTTGCGTGATTCACAATGGGCATGGATTTCAAAACTCTGGTCTCTTACAGACATGCTCCAGCTTTTTGCACTGACGATTGCAAAGTCAATGCTTAGTTAATGCATCAACGGCATTGCCGTCACAACGGATGTGCAGATGGGGTGTGTTGCGTCCCAGAGTATTTTCAACTTTGCAAGAAAGTTGGTCAAAAGTCAGCTATACTGCATGAGGGTTTGCCACAGTATTTTCTGTGACTTTCTTTTAGTAAAAATAGTGGGTCAATTGGTCGAAATGCCCCTCCCCCAACAGAAGGTATCTCGGCACCACACCAATGCCATCCGCTGATAGTTACTAAGAATAAATAACTAATTCTTTTTCAGTTTTGCATTCAATTTGCAGAAAGGTTCATTAGGGGATACAAAGGAGCCCGCTAGAGACCTTCAAAGAGAAAAAGAAGGATCATCTGTGGTGAAGAAGTGAGGTTTGTTTAGGGGGATACAAAATCTCTTTTTCCCTGTTAAATTTCCGCTTATTCCTCTGTTCCTTTGAGAAAGCGTCCTTGTTCCATTGAGTTTCACGGAAATATTTTTCAGATTGAAAGTGAAAAAATAAATTTTAATATATCTTAAGCTTTGCTAGCGGCATAGGAACACGGAAGGTGAGTTGAAGTTCTTCAAGCAAACACCAGTCACCCCACTTCCAGAGACGAGATTGAACTACTTTCTGTGAGTGTAGTAAATCAGTAAGGCTGCCATCTTAACATAAATGAGATGTTTATATATGTGCAAGGTAGATACTGCACCAAGGACAAAAGCTGGGGGGACAGCAGTTAGCAAAGAAAGTCTTATAATAATCATGCCTTTTGGTAAACACGCCCATTCTACTGAAGAAAGTAGGCGACATCTTACTGCTTCAGTAAAACGGTGTGCAAAAAGAGACGCGATAAAAGCGTGATGAAGAACAATGGGAGGAAGATGGGTAGAGCTGGTAGGACACTGTAGCAAAAGCGACTGGGTAGATAGGCAAGTGCAGTGGAAGGAAAGTGGGGATCTGAGAGTTTCCCCCAGGATAAAATTTCCAATGCGTTGTCCTTTTCAGTGTCGGAACACGCACTTTCGCAATATCAGATGAAAGTTCATTCACGATCATTCTTTACACTGAGAAGGAAAAATTAATCCTCCAACTTAGCTTCATACAACTTTATGGCTTGGAGCAAAAATTAGCATTCTACAAGCCAGGATACAAAAATGCTTGAGAACCTGTACATGAAAATGCTTCCTGGAAGAGACCTGAAGTTCCCATATCCCCTTAATACATTTTCCATGCTCCCTTGTACCTGGTAATTCCTAAACGCGTCTCAGAAGTTTGCTGGTCTTGCTAGAGCCTATTACGTCCTCATTCCATAATGATATTGACTAATAATCTCTAATGGATAAAGAAAGGGAGAGAGATGCATATATTTGCAGTAAATGCAATGCCTGAAATTGCTCAAATGGCTTAAATAATTGCTTAATTGCTGTTCATTCAATTACAACAAGCACAAGTTATCGAGCTATGCTGCTTATGCTATGTTTGTATGAGCTGGCAGAAAGATCAATGCTTTTTCCTAGTTTTATATCATTTGAGAATCTTTTTTGGAAATGCTACAGATTTTCTGCATATTCTATCACCCACCCCCAATATTTAGAGAATCGTAGTTTTTGCATTTCTATTTCTATAGAACCAAAACTAAACATGTTTCTTGAGGGAATTACATTTGGTACAAACCATCAACTCTTGCAAAACCTGCTGATACTTTTTCGATGAAGTTCGTGTATACAGCTCAATATACGTCATAATTATAAGTAGTTTGCAAAGCTTACAGTGGTTTTTGCCGTAATTTTCTTTCAAAAGGATTCGCAGTGCCCTTTAAAAAAGCCCCCCATCTTTCTTCATTGATAAACTATACACCAATTCGGAGTTCACGACGCCATATTGTAAATGGGACAAACAAATGCGCAGATGTGCGTAGATGTCAATGGCGGATGCTTAGGAATGAAATAAGTACGATAAGAAATCTAATTAATACGCAGCAAATATCGTTACATTTATGTTCAAAAAAATGAAAATAGTCAGATTTCGATTCTGGAATCAGTTCTTGCACTTTTTGATGTTAAGTGGCCGGTTGTGAATAGAGAAGTCAGTGAGGAAGAGTTTGGTCATTTAGGCCCTACAGGTTCCTTGGTTTACGAATTGGTAAGTTTTAACTGCTTCTTTTTGCCGAGTTGATATTTTCCGTCTGAAATGTATGTGAAATGTTAATATGTTTTGGATTCAAGTTTTTTTTTATGACTTTGACTTCTCAGTTCACAGCTGGCTACTTAACATTAAAAAGTGCAAAATCTAAATCTAACTATTTCAATTTGCTCTGAACATAAATATAACGGTGTTTGTTGCGATTAATAGGATTTCTTATCGTACGTATTTCATTGATAAACATACGCCATTGATATCTACACACATCTGCGCATTTGTTTGACCCATTTCAAATATGGCGTCGTGAACTCAGAAATGGTGCATTATTTGAGACAGCTTTCAAGTTTGACATTATTGGGCCATTAGCCCAGTGGGGCCTCTTCCTGGCACGGGAGAAAGAAGCAAAAATTCAAGTTTTTGCCTAAGCACAGAATGCAAAATCACTAGAGTAACTAGTGATAATTCTGGTAGGACAGACATCAAGAGAAAACTAGCCAGTGGTAAAAGTGTTTCATATTGGTGAAAACTTAAAAAGAAAAGTATTCTAAAATGTTAAAAAGTGGCATTGTTTACTATCTATAAATGATAACTAGCTTATACTTAAACCATAACAACAAAAATAAAATGTAATTTTATTACATGGACTATCTTGTTTAACTTAACTTTCTCTAACTTTCTTTACTATATCCAACTATGATGACATTTTAAATGACAACTCCAAAAGTATCTCTTTATAATTTTCTTCATTGTTACAGTTTGGTATCCAAACCCATTCGCCAGCTCTCGTTTCGCACATAATTCCTCAAAACAGATGCTTTGCAAGCATGACAAAAGTAATGTGGATTGGTGCATCCTTTAGGCCTGTGGTTGCAAGTTGGTAGTATCATAGGTATATACCTGGGATCAGCAGCTGATGCAATCCTCCATACTTTCCTACAATACTGCTGCAAATTGTGTAGCTGATCCTGCATAACACGGATTTTGTTTTCTTCTGACAAGAGTTCAAATTTTGGATTTTGTTGGACTGCAGAAAGAGCTCTTGACGACAGAAACTTCAGGCATCTTTCTTTGAGGGAATCTAGACAATATTCTTGAGCAGTTATAAGAAGTTCTAATGTAGCTGGTTTCCGTTTTAGGTATGCCTCACATTGGTCTTTTAATTTCTCCATTTGATACTCACGAGCAAGATCGAGTAAGTTGTATACATCTGTAGAATCTAAAATCATTCGAATAAAGTATAGCAGAAAAATATGGTTGAATTTAGGATGAAGAATTTCAAGAAGGGCATAGCAGAGTTGCATTGCATCAGTGCTTTCAATATGTGCTTCCAAATTTTTCGCACTACGTTGCAGTATATAGAGACATTAGCGAACGTGAAGGTGTCACATACAGACAAAACACACAAATACACAGGCGCACATAGACACAGACACAGATGCATATAGATACAGGAGCACATGTACACAGACACACAGACCCACATAGACACAACCACAGATACTGCCACAGGCAGACACACAAACATGTTTGTGTTGTGTTGTGCATGCTGAAACATGCAAGACACAGCACGTAGACACAAATCTTAGATACAAAAATTGCTCAGTTTCCCGGGGTTGGAAAAAAACCGAAAAATTAATAAGTGGGGGGCGTTTATTTGGCACCTGAGAGTAGTTCGCTTTGAACGACTGGATTTCAAGAGACCAATTTTACATCATTATGTAGGTTGTTCCATGTATCAGCTCCGCGTAAGGCAAATGAATTTTGTCCATAGGCTTTCTCTTATGGTTATGGTCTGTGTTTAAAAACATCTATTCAAAAGAGGTCTTGCTTTTTACAATTTCTTGCAAGGCTATTCCATATTTGGCTTCATTATAGACGGATTTACCGGAGGGGTGTAAAGGGTGGAGCATCCCCCAACATTTTCCTACTATTTGATAAATTTTGTAACATTGTCCTAGCATTAGGAAAATTTCAAAATTTAGTATTTTTTGCTGTACTGGTATTGTTTTTATAGTCAAGGCTTGAGGTTTCCAAAACAAACAACAGGTTTTTATGGTAGGACAATAATGAAAGTGAAAAATAGTCGTGACTTGGTTATCCAGGCATTTAAAAGGTGTGGCACCCAACACTCTTCATAATTCCACACCCCCCAATTCGTTCCAGGACTTCAATTTTGTACCGATCTCTGCTTGAAAAATCAGAAAGCAGAATATTTTAAGAAGATGCTCAGAGAGTGCAGATACAATTGCATGAACAGTTGAAATACATCCTAGTATTGTTAATGTAATACAAACTAGTACTACTTTCAACTTTAGAATCTCTAGAATTCCAAGTGAAAACCTACCATTGATTTCATGCCCAAACGGATATATAAAATTCAACATTTCCAAAACTTGCTGCACGCTTTTACCAGGTAAAGGAATTTTCTCCATTCGTTTTTCTCGAAAATCCGATTCGAGCATTGCTTTAAACACTGGTGAGTATGAGCAAAGTACGTCACGATGCACGTGAAATTCTTTTTTCTCAACTAGGAGTACCAGATCGTTGCGCATTGTAAAGTCCCAGAAATCATTGCGATTGTCTTTTTGTTTCTTCGACGATCTAATAAAATTCAATGTTTTTCGCAATCAAAAAACCGGTGAGATTTACGTCTATACTTGCAATCTTACAAATCAATAAATGTATATAAAATAACACGACATCAACTAAAGGGCCATTCACATCTTACATCACACTAATTTTGGCATTTTGAGACATCCACCTGTCCCCAATTACACTTTGTAACATATTCAAAACTACCTACACCCTCCTCCAATGTGTGACGTGACATTATGAATTTCAGTAGAAAATGTTTCTGCTTTAGTAACAAATTTTAAAATGACCAAAATGGCATTGCCAGATTATTTTCATGGCGTGGAGCCAAATTCGTTCTAAAAGTGAGTCCGAATTGCTATTTTGAGGCCAAATGTGCTAGATATCGAATTTAAAAAAATGTGATATTACACTCCAAAAACAAACCCATCCACCCTTTGTCACACTTTTTCACAAAAACTAAAAGATCCCCACCCCAATGAGTGACGTAATGTGTAGATGGCCCCCTAAGGCTACATTTCAATTATCAATTCGAATAAACATAGTGGTCTGCCAGTCAATGCATTTCTATAGTTAAATCTATCGTTGTAAGCGGAAAAGCTATTCTTGATGCTATAGAAACAAGCATTGTAGCAAAACTGCAGTTTGCAAATATTTGGTTTATAACTAATAATAGCAGTTATAAACAAAAGAGCTAAAGCTTAAACTTTCAATCCAATGTCAATCTCCAGCGAGTGCGAGTTAGGCCAGAAAGACTTTTCTGGAACACCAAATGGTATTTGCCTTTAGCATAATTCTTTAATTCTATTGCATTTATCTGCAGTTGTCATCTTCAAGATCTTATTTCAGACCGCATCAACTTATGTTGTAGTACAGTTACAAGTTTGAGCGAATCATGCTCACTGTACTCAGTCACTTAAGTCCAGCGGATACTAGCGATTTTTGTCGCCAGCTGCGATTTTGTCGCTGGCGACTGCTAAATGGTGCCCGCACACTTGCGATCTTTTACTTATAAATGGTCTTTCTGATAGCAAGCTTCAGCCTAAAGTGTGCCTTTTGTGGCTTTCTTTTTCTCAAACATGGCTCGGATGCATTTGAAACAGAAAAATATTACTTCCCTTGACTATTTTAAGTTGGGAAGTGAACAAATCAATTCTGATTTGGCCCTGAGCTTCAAGAAGGAAACTGTTCAAGATCTATTCCAAAGAAACCAAGTAGAAATGCAAGAAAAAACATTATTGATATCTACAATACAGAACCACAGCTCACATTCAATATCTTTCATCTTTATCAACGTTCCAAGAAAACACAACAGCTATTCACTCGACATCACAACAATCTCTTTTCTGATATACGGTAGTACTTATATGAAATAACCTTGCAAATTTTCGAACTAAATACCTGTTGAAATGATAGTAATCCCAATAACAATAGCTCACATGAATTGAAAGCTGTCGATTATTGGACAATCGATCAAAAAAATGGTTTCAGTCACCGCACACTTGCGATTTTCTGTTTTTGCCGTTGGCGACTCAAAAAAATATCTAGTATGTTAGATATATATTATCGTCGCCGGTAACAATGTTTTCTGTAGTGATTGTCAGCAGACTTACAATTTTTGTCGCTGGCGACAAAAATCGCAGTCGCTGACGACAAATGTCGCTAGTGCTGGCTGGGCTTTAGGAACTGCTCAGTATTTACAGATGGGTTGGTGCAGAAGAGAAGTGATTTCTTCATCAAAATATCATCCTACCCAACCTTGAGATTGTACTGCAGTGTATTCGCACAACCATATTCTATCAGAAATTTCTGTCACCCAACTAATTTCTCTTCTGCACCAAACCCTTTGTAAATAATAAACAGTCCTTTATATCAAGGCCTTCTTTTTATTCCTTGATTCACCCTATGGAATAACGCTAGTAACAAACACGCCTTTTTGAGCAGTTGGAGTAAATACAACTCTTACCTGTCCATATGGCAAAGACGTTTCAATTTTCATAAAATGTAAAGCAACCTAGTTCTTGCTTCCTCTGACTTCTAAAATGGAAGGCCTAATAATGCTCTTTCTTTTAACTTCAGTTGTTGAGAGTAAAATCGTGCCCAAATTCCCTATAGAATATCATCAGGATGAAAGAGGTGCTGAAACTCTTAAAGGCTATTGCTAAGTTACTTTTGAGCATGACAAAAGGTACTTGTCTCAGCAAACACTTCACGAAAGAGTTTTCGTCTGGGAATTCCTTCGAGCTGAAGGTTTGAAAAACACACATGGCGCATGTTTCGTTATCAGTCCTCATTGCAAGTGAAGATTTCTTTCACTTTGCTGCACATGAATAAGATACTTGAACAACAGAAAAATGTTTCTGTTCTTTCTCGTCTTCACCCAGGTATTATCAAATGAACTTAAAAAGTATAATAAGCGAGTATTGTAGCGCATGAACAGACTATGCTTGCTTCATACCTCGCGCGTTCAAACAGCAGTAAACGGGGGTCTTGTGAGGCAGTGGTAATTTTTCCAGAAAAATTTGGGGAGCAAAGGGGCTGACTTTACTGAATATTTTAGAGGAAAAACGTGTAATCGAAAAATACTTAGGAATACCTGCTGATTAAACGTGCTTTTCATGAGAAAATATGTACAAGAACATCGAGGATCTAGCAACAAAGTGATTTTTTCTTACTAAAAAATTGTATATTTGGTCATTGGCTTCACTACCTTTGCTGAGAATTTTCCGACTCAATAGCACCTGGGGGGTACTTTGCCCCCTTGTCTCCCTTAATTCCTGCTACTGTTTTGAGTGACGCAGTGGATGAATAGGGAAGAAGGCAGCCAGCGTACTTTGGATTGTTTCTCGGACAAAAGCATTTATAATTCTCATTTTCTAATGCAAAAGTGGGAAGAGAGAGGGTTTACGAGGGCTTAGAATGTATTGAGCATCTTGGAGTACAAGTAAAGTTGGCTGAAGGTGGATATCTGATGTATTTCTGCAGACCATAAGAGAATTGTGCCATATATTATAAACTGTTTATTGAAAACACGGCCAAGCATTGGTGTAATAAAATGGAAGTAAGGAATATCTTTTGGGACCAAACTTTAGAGACAGAGATATAGCCGAGGATAGAATACGGCAGTCTAAAAATAGTGCAAAAATATCTGTGCAAAAGAGACTAAGCAAGATTATCAGATAAAGCCAAAACGTGCACAAAACTTTTGACTCAAATTCATAGCCTCAACCCAATGAGCCAAAAAGAAGGTCTTACGTTCACCAGATTCCAAAGCTCATATTTGCTCAAGATTATAAATCTTGATGGGAATAGCCCCTGATTCAAAAGATGCTATCGCTTAAAATTTGCACTGTATACTTCAAAAAAAATTATTCAACATGAAGAAAATTAAGATCTTGATAGCTTATGCAAAATGTAATAAGTAAACCTCAGAACTATATATACAAGAAGAGTCTCGAATTTCTCATTTACATAAGAGTTTTCGTCAGCTATGTCACTTGCTACACCAAGCCTGGCTTTGCATACATGGGAAGATGGTAATTATTATAGTTCAAGAAGCTCAGCAGTCTCTGATCAATCAACCGTTTGGATCGACTCTTGTTGTATATTTGTCCAAGAGTATCACGTTGAAATTCTGAGAGCTGAAAGAATAAAAAAAAGGCATCAGCAATGAGCACAAACGAACTTCAGTAGTTATTTCTGACAACAGATAAGAATACTTTGAAAGTTGGTTGCTATTTAAGATAGTACTGTCTGATATCAGCTTGAAATACGAATAAGAATTCCTCCTTAGCTTCTGTAAAAGACTGTAAATGGGCCTTGGATAGACAAAACAGAGAAATGAAAAGCTCTCAAATAGCAAATATTAATGTCTTTAGTCGTGTGACAAATGGGAAGCCTTCACAAGACAAGCTCAAACAAAGTTCCTGCAGATTTAAGTGCATATAGGCAAACCCCATGGTGTACTTGAAAAAGATGTCTATCTTTCCTTTCTTGCCGTATTGGGTGCTTTGCCGCCACAAAAGCAATAAAATTTTTCAGAGCAAGGAGATTCAAATGGCCAGATTTCTTCGTAATAATAAAATATCATAATACTCCTCTCAGCTTGTTAGGCCAATTAACTCTGATGCTAGAGAATCCAAAGCTGCACCAAACATAGAGTTCATTACGTCACAAAAAATGTACTTTTAGAATATTTAAATTCTTATTAGGCCACCACTAATGAACCAAATTTTAAGGAAAGATCAGTCACTTTTGTCAAGATAATTCCTGTCTTGTCCTATTTCCATGGGAAAACAATGCAAGATGACTCCGTTGGGATGTTAAAGAGCATCTACATTGATATGAAAACGTTTTAGTGAGCTATGCTAATAAGCGATAGAATTTTCAAGAACTTTCAAATACAGACATAATCAGAGATCAGAGATAGAAAAATCAAGTTATTCTACAAATTCATTACATAGAGTTTTGCTAGTTTTGCGGCATTAGAGCAAAGCAAAACTTCTTAAAATCGAGCAAATATCAAACAAAAAATGCACATAAAGCAGAAGGATGTTGAGAAAAATGTTCTGGTGTCTCCTTTTGTTTGAATGAGTACTAATCTTTAGCAATTAGGAAAAAATCGGACTGTAGCTTCGGAAGTAAGATAAAAGATAAATAGTAAATTGCTTACCACCATGTCTTCATCAATTAAATTGTGGATCATCTCTTCAAATGAAATATTCTTTCCATCATGTGACTGCAAAGAGAGTTCATTGCAATTAAATTGCAAACATACATTAGATGATAAAAAACGTTGATGTGATTTAACTGATCTCTAAAATAAGGACGTTAGCAAAAAGAAACCACACAAGTCTTGCAGTAATTCAACATTCCAGTAACTATTAACAATCCAGTGTAACTACTGACTACGAAGACAGATCCAGCAGAAGACTATTCTACCAAGAGTATAGGAAAAACAAATCAGCTGAAAGACCATTTCAAAAAGTCTAAAGAGCATTTCTTTCTGCTCAGATTAGAGATACTTTCTGCATGGGGAAATATACAATATGTTGTGATATAAACTAAAAATCTTAATAAGGATGCTCATTTGATCTTAACAAAAATCAGCAAAAGAGAGTCTTGGTTTCCACTTCGAGCTGCAGCTTGAAATAGCTATGTTCATTAATATAATCGATAACAATTAATAGCAAATTTAAATGACTCGTAAAATCCCGCTGTAAGAAAATATGACCAAAATTCAGGTAATGACATGAAATGGAATTCTGAAAGCCCTTCTATTCTACTGAGGCTATTGGATACTGAATTGGGTACATGCAAATCACGCGAGATTGCCAGTCGATTAAATGACTATAAAAATTGCTTTGATAAGAAGAAGGCTGAAAGAAGTCTGCATAGACAAGAGGACAGTGATAAAATCAGGGTTCATGATGTAGCAGGGGGTAAAGGAAATTTAAGGACTTTTTAAGGAGTTTTTAAGTTTTAAAATTATTTTTAAGGAGAATTTCTTGTATATTTCCACGATAACAAGCAAACCATATCCTAAATAAATCTAAGTTTGAAAACCCACTCCCCCAAGAATTGAGTAGAAATACGGAGTTTTTAAGGAGTTTGCTCTAACATACACAAACACAAGGAGTTTTTAAGCGCCCTTAAAAACGTAGATCACATCTAGGGAATTTTTCAGGAGTTTCAAGAGTAGCACGAACCCTGTAAATTGCTGGTTTTTCAACTGGTCCAAGAGAAAGACTTTTGATGCATTATATTGGTAATCATGAAAATACCATATAGATGTCCTTATTACACTACGCTAAGATGCAAACAGGCCAGGAAACAAAACCTGGGCTTTACTACATGGATGAGCGCTTCCACTAATTGTAAAGATCTTGCACATACAGAAATCATTTAGCAATTCACGGTGTGTCGAGATTATATAAATCCGAATATCTAAAGCAATCAATGCCAATTCAATGCTTGCATCAATAATACAAACCTCTTTCTCAGCAAATATTTCATGAATTTCTGTACGAAGATCGTTGAATCTATCATGAAATATTGCAAGACACCAGGACTCTTGGAAGAAACTGTAAAATAAATCATATTTCATTGCAAAAAAACCTGGTGAAACTGAATCTTTTCACTTTTCAACGAATATGCACTACCTTTGACAAATGAAGCTTCCAAGATAAAAAGGAGGGAAAGTTAAGAGAAAACAGCAGGAACTGTCAACATGATAAATTGAGCAATGATGCCATTCAAGTTGTTTGAGCAGATATTACTTGGGCCATGTTTATTCTTATTTTCTATCGGGTTACAACATTTACATCATACTATCATGGATGACTTCCGGTAAAAATATCAATGCTGCTTCAGAGGAAAGGTCTTGCAACAGTCTACACTTGCAGTTGCCAGTGCATCTTTCCTACTACCTCCAGTACGTCGAATATTGCTATCTTAATACACCAAAAAATTCAAGCTTTCTACCGTAGTGTCTTAAAATATTGACCCATGTCCATGCCCATATTAGCTTGAGGTAATATTATAGCAGTCTTCTAAGATCAGTAGAAACTACGGTAAAATGAAACGAACTCCACAACAAAGGCCTTACTGAGAGTAATGCTAGAAACCTTTTACGTCTTTCAAAGGGGGAATGATACAGGTACACTGCCAATTCACAATCTTCTTCAACTAAAGTCAAACATTGCCAAATTTCACTTTCTAAATTGGTAGTTTCAATGAATGACACCATGACTGAATTCATTGCACTCCTTGAGTAACTAAAAGTCTGTTAGAAGAAAAAACTCTGAGCTTGACCTACCTGTAAAAATCTTTGATGAGACCTTCATCGTAACGCTGCACCAAATTATTTAGATATCTTTCATGAATTCCATAAAGGCAAATGAGGTTTTCTATCTCAATACCCTAGAGTTAATAAAAATATTCAACTCAAAAACTTCAAGTTTCAAAATGGCTTTTTGTTCGAATCTCAATGTTTGCACATCTACACTTTTCTTCTTTACATGATATCATTCAACACAACAAGGCCATTTCAATGAGACATTTCCTTAAAACGCAGAAGTTATCTTTTATAAGAGTAGCATATACATACTACAGAAACGCAACATTATATTATTGCCTTTGGTGCAGTTCCAATACATGTCAATATCCTACCTTGTTGTAAAATGTTAAGAATTTCGCTTAGCATATTTTTTCAAGCATTTCCTTTGAAAATGTAAGACAGGCAAGATGGCAGGTTTAGTTTGGTATCACAAATGCATAACTATTGAAACTGGTTCAAATCTAATTCCTTTTTGGATTAGATATACATGTCTTTCATAACAAAGGTAAAATTCAGCATACACTGAGCAGCATTAGACATTTTTCTCTTTACTCAAATACTAGAAAAATGGCAGGGTATCTTCCAGTTCGATACATTTTCCGGTTCATTTTTTCAGAAGTTCATGGAGCTTTCTAACGCAATATCCACACATGTATTATTAACATACATAACTGGGCTCGTGCTGTTTAGAAAATTCCAAATGACATGAAATGTGAAAAGTAAGGGTTCCAAACATGAGCCCTGCGGAGTACCACACTTGATCATCTAAGGATCTCAACAATTAATATGAAGAAAAACAAACTGATATACTTCGCAGCATTAGAGCCATTCGTGATAACTCCTACCACAAAGTAAGGAAGACACGCTCTAGTTATGATGCTCCAGTAAAAACGAATGCCAACTACCCAACTTCAATTTAGCATATTTTCAAAGAAGATGCTGCCAGATTGAAATATTGAACCAAAAGAAATATATTCTTCTAAAACTAAAACTACAAATCTGACTTTGCACTCTTTCACGCACCAGTTCAGTCTCAACCTTTACTAGTCCAAATGCGCTGACTTTCGCCTTTTCGGTAATAAAAACAAATTTATAAGCGATGAGCATTGCGCGAAGGAGGCTTACCTTAGTAGATAGACAAGTGATGGTCTCGATGGACCTATATTGATTTAGGTGGAGTCTGAAGTATTTATCACCATCGGAGCCTTGAGTTTCCAACACCATGCCCTAAAAACGTATATAAATATTTTGATATATATAACTCAACTGACATATATCACCAGGAACATGTAATACAAGTGCATACGTGCATTGGCTGCCTGCATATGTCTGTTTGTATGCTTAACTATATATGTGTGCCTATGGGTATACACCTATACGGAAGTTTGCGTACTTGCAAATATGTATGCAGATATGCAAATATACGCACATATCAATGTATAAATATGTGCATATATTTATATTCGTTTGAATTGCAAGAAAGTTCCATGTAAAGTGTCGAAAGCGGACAGAACTACTTCAAACTCAGGGACATCATCAATGGATCTCTTTTAGCGTTTACACGCTATTTCTTATAAGAAACATGAGGCTGAAATTAGGCGAAATTAAGTACCATTTAAGAAACATAAGCAGACTGAATTTTACACAATAACGTGAAGGAACTGCTTTTACAAGAAAATTTTTAGTCACACTAGAAAAAAAATCAAAACAACATTCATTATATGCGTCACAAAACATGAACATCCAATTCCTTGCACCACAGTTGCCTCATCTGGGTTGTTATTGAAAGTCTTATGAATTTAAGAAACATTTACGAAACATTTATGGCTCAATTTGATGAAATATTAAGGAACATCCAAGCTGAAGAAAGAAAGTTTGTTTTTAATAAAGAAAAATGCGTGTATTGCAAGTAGATTCTGGTAGCATTGTAGAAATTAACAAAAAATAAGTTCTAAATATTCGCAAAAAGCATGCTCTATCGCCTTTGGAGCGCATCATTAACCCTATTTCATTCAATTTTTTGACAGAAGGAAGGAGAGAATGCAAATTTGGTAGAGTTAGCAAGATTTACAAGTAAAGCAGGACTCATCCTTTCCAAGCCATTAGCATACATAAGCAAGCGTCGATTAAAGAAGATAAGAAACCCAAAAACTTTTACTCTGAATGTGCTCAAACCATAGAGTTCATTAGTGATGACGTCATTAAAATCTATTCTAAGAAGTTTAGTAATAAGCCCACATGGTTTTGAAAAGCATTACCAAATAAGCCTGTTTTGTAATCTTAGCAGAATGGTATGAAAATGAATACAAAATGACAATTTTTCCACAGTAAATTTGCCAAACAAAGCAGTGAATTTTTGGGCTGTTCGGAACGCTTGGAACTAGACTCAACGTAAAGCTGAAATTTGTCAACAATAGTTATTTCAAGGTGCTTTTTAAAAACTTTGAGCCATAATTAAAGTATTCTAAACAGAGAATTTTGTAACTTCATATTAATGAACTCTACTGAAGTTAAGCTATATGCTCTATCAGTACAACAGGATATTTCAATGACAATCTCTTCGTCAAAATTGCCATTTTTCCTGCAATACAACATTATGAAAGAACTATTGAAATATTCTCAAACATTTTTCTGAACAACATAAGTCACACTCTAGGCAACACCATTTATAGTTGCGCAATGAGGAAGACCAACCAATTAGGGAAAAACTCTGTAACTGAACAAATGAATAATTAAATTGCAAATGAATACACCAATTTTCGATATAAGCAAATGTGATTCATCCAGCTAATACACAACATGTTCAGGGTTTATGAAGGTCTAAAATAAAAAGTGATCTTTAAAAAATGCTTACGTAGTCTGGTCTGACAACCAATGATTCCAAAGGTATGGGAAGTGATGGTTTACTGACATGCAGATAATGAAAGCCACCTAAAATCAGAAAAAATAGAGAATTCTAACATACTGTTCTTTTCTTTCATAAAATTATATCCGCATAACCATTTCATTTCATTTCTAAATATACTCTTTTTTATAAGAACCAATAAATTTGAGGTTCCTGCTGGCTGTTCTTAATTTTCCACAAATTTTTAGGCTGAATTGTTCTTAATCTGTTCTTAAATTAGTAGCGTGTAGGCCATTTAGAAATATATAGAAAGACAATATACAAGACAACGTTGGACGTTTTGATTGATGGAGAGCCAAATTTTACAACCAAGATCATCTCTCTTGCACATTAATATTTTTTATTAAAAAAGTTTATAAAAAATTATGAATAGACAATGTTAGCACAGTATCTAGTTTTGCTAGGAGCAACTAATTTGAGAAAATGAAAGAAGAAAAGTGTCGAAACTATCAATTCTCCTCGGGTTAACAAGGAAAAGACCTTTCATGTCCATTTGTTAGTGGAAAGCCTCTGCATCATTTTTCAAAAATGCATTTTGTGACAAGGCTTCAAGGTCAGCTTTGTTCTTAATTGGTTCTTAATTTTCCACCAAATTTCAGGCTCGTGTTCTTATAACATTGTTCTTACAAAACGAGTGTATTAGATCATATTGCTAAGAATCATACAAAAGGGGGGAGGGGGGCTGTTTTGTTCAGACTAGTCAGAGTAAATGGCGCTCTACGTCACAGCATCTCTTTGGAGTGTAAAAAATCAGCATGAGCGAGAAATGAAACAATGCCTGATGTCTGGCTTTTCATAAATTCTGTTGCTTAGACAGGAAAGTACAAATTGGGATGAAAAATAGGAAATCTGCATTTAGTACCTATCAAAATAAGGCCAACTGCCAAGAGCAAAGGCTGCTAAGGAAACATATTTTCAAACACACGGGAGAAAGAGAGTAAAGAAAGACTATTTAATTGGATTTTTACGTCAATGAAAGCTACAACAGACCGGTAAATTCTTCTTTTTTAGAAAATACCTAACTTTCTGGTGAGCCTCAATATTCTTAAATTTTTCTGGTTTTGAGCCTATGATCATTCTTAAATTATTCTTAGATTTGAAAGGTGTAACTTCGACTTAAAATGAAAGGAAGGTATTCAAGTCTTTGTCGATGCCTTACTTCATCATAAGGCAAACCAAAAGAGAAACAGAATAACAAATATTGTATCAATTGTGCAAAAGTTATCCTACAATCATTACTATAACTCATATGATTTGATAAATATATGATATGATCATATATTTATCATGTGATAAAAAATATATGATAACTCAAATGCACAAAAACTCTAAGTCCTAATGAAGCTTGACCTTTGCAGTATTCTTAAATTATTCTTAAATTTCCGCGATTCTGAACATTAATTCTGTTATAAACTTTATTCTTATAAAAAGAGAAATATATATAATACGAATGCCAAAGACACTAAAGTACCTGGCAAAATTGCAGCCTGGATTTTAGGTTTGTAATAAGTTGGAATTAGTTTTTCATTCAGTGTCTCCTCATTGCTGTCTTCTTCTAATGTTGGATCAAACAAATTCAGCAGAGAACCTGCAAGCTATGGAAACAAATAAGTTACTCAACTGCATGATAGTGAGGCTAGTGTTGTTGAAATCGCCTCTTACACAGGGGCGTTGCGGCCTGGTGATAAGCCGGGAAAATTTTTGGTAGGCCTCTTTAGAGATCACTCACTGCCTTTCTTGGTTGGTCGATAAAAGGGCCCTTATTTACAATGAATGGCACTCAATTGACTTCCAATAATGAACTCCTACAGTGAATTAGCCGCCAATATTAAGATTTTCCCGGCCTTGCTTGTGGAGCCACAACGTCCTTGCTCAAACATCTAATAAGCTAAAATTTCATCCAAAAAACTATACGAAATCTTCAAAATGACTGATTACAGACAATTCATAATCACACATGTTGTACAACTGATACGAAAGATTACATAAAATGAACCTAAAATCTAAGGACAAATTGAAGTCTCAAATAGACTTCTCTTCCAAAATTCTAATGTCTTTTTTTCAAATTTCAAAGCAATAGTGTTTTCGCAACAGTTTTGTTGTTTTGATAACACATCATGAACTACAATAAGTGTTGCATTCAATAAATTAATATTTTCCTGAGTCCAGAAAAGTCATGGCTCCACAGAAGTGAGCCGGAGGAAGGTTTCTCAAATTTATGCCAGCTTTGAGGAAGGCTCAGCAACTTAAAAAAAATTGAGCTTAAGAAAAATTCTGATGCATGCAAATGAGGTTATTTTCCATGGGAAGATGGAGGGGCTACTTGGGGAACTTCATATTGATGTTGAATAATGAAGAAGGTTAAACATAAAGAAGTTAATGCCGGAGGAAGGTTTGACTTTTTCTGGACTCTGATATCGTCGTTCACATAATCTCGTATTGCAAGATCATGAGATAAAATAGCCTAGCTACCTTTATCCCAACTTCTTTAGAATTGTAAACAGCATGGTTCCTAAAATCAAAACGTCCAATGAAAGTAAAAACTCTAAATCGGCAAAGAAAACAACGCATCTGGGAATGGAAATGTCATTCTCCAAAGAATTGTTAGTTAATGTGCAGCTCCGTCTATGATAATGCTTCTGTGTGTGAGCACGCACGCATGTAAGTGTGCATTATGTTCTGTGCGTGTTGTGTGAGTGCATCTGCGTATACGTGCATTGTGCGCATGTGCATTTATATGCGTGATATGCGCGCTTTGGTGTATACGTGTGTTTTGCACGTGTATGCGTGTGTTGCATGTTGTATGCGTGCTGTATATGTGCGTGCGTGCGTGTGTGTGTCTGCGCGCTTGTGTGTCTGCATGCACAAACAAAACAACTAGATAGTAAGTTTAGACATAAGATTTTGTTCATTCTGTTTAGAAGTAAGACACTCAAAAATGTCTACTTATTGGCTGAATGCCAGAAGGAATTTTTAAGTGAACTGAAATTTAAGCACCGAAATTAAAAAGAATCATGAAAAAAATTGAAGCATTGCAAGTAAATGAATCGAATACCAAGAGTTCACGTGATATCTTCGTGCGTATTTCGTTAAGGAGCCAGCAGCCTTGATAAATGGATCATTTGTTCGGAATCCTGTATCTATCACCAACCTTCCATCATAGACAAGGCAGCTGTCGTTTATGGCTGGAAAATCAATAGTGTTGTAAGCCATGACCACAATTCAGCACATTCTTACCACAAATGACGTTATATTTAGTTGCTGTTAGTGATTTCTCCATAGTTACTGTTACAAAGAGTTTTAGTGGTGAAGGAGTTGGTAATTTGCTACGAGATTAATGCTTTTTCCAGGCAAAATTTTAAATATTGAGAAATGACATAAATGTGTAGCTAAAATGCAAATGAAACATGAATAATACATCAAAGAAGCTCTTCCAAGCTCTTGAACCTAACTGATAGTGAAAGAAGAGCTTTTTAAGTTAATAAGTCAACAGCACTTCATATGTTATTGTTCTATATAAATATATAAAAACCAAAGTAGCGTTGCTATTCACAACTTTTCAATGCAAGTTTACATCTGCTTGATGAGAAAAATCTAAAAGTAGCAAACCTTTAAAAGCATCATAATCCACTTGCTTCTCTTGAAAGCAGAAAAATGCCTACAAGAAAGCAACGAGATCTTTGAATATTTATATGAAATAAAAATAGTGTGTCTTCAGGTGTCGAATAGCTGCCTGACTATATTTGGAAATTACGGAAAAGTTAGAGACCACATCAGGCATGAATGGCAAGACTAAAAGTTAACAAAATTCAAAATTTTTCGGTGATTTCATGATCATTAACTTTCAATAAATACGGATCGTATAATACAAACCACTGAAAGCTCATCCATTTAGTTTACAAAGGGGTTTTTTGGGTACTGTTTATTTCGTATTGCTTACTAAGTCCTTTTCTGTCCAAAATATCTGCTATTAAGCAGAAGTCCTACCTGCTGAAAATGGCAGCAAGCTCAGCACTCTCTCATGTAACTCCCTATTGCTTTTGTACTATCTCACAGCAGCACAAAATAGGGCCCATTTTAGAGTGATCTTGGCCACAACATGTGGTCCTTGAAATCTTGAATGTGGTCTTCGAAATTTGAAAGTGTAGTCAACTTTTTTACTTTCACATGCTTCTTATTTCGCAGAAGTTATTCTGTGTCTTGGTCTGGATGTACTCAATATAAACTTCGAGAGCTTTAAAACATGTGCTTCAAGGTGGCATCAAACAACGAAAGGCTCCACATGACAGTTTGGATTGTTTAAAGGGCGTGGCCCTCATAAATGTATTATAACTTTATCATAGCATGGTGCGGTTCAAAAAAATTTTCCTTAAATAGGCCGTGATAGGAATGTTTATTAATCAGCAAATCGAAGTTCTTTAAGCTCAAACTACATGTGAGGAATATTTCTTTCAACAGCAAAACAGAGCAATGAATGAACCATGGTTATTAATGAGCGTCTAAAAGTCCATCTTTATATCCAAACAAGTGCATTTAATAGTTCTAATGAAATGGTAGCTCTAATAGATTCTGATGAATTGTATAAATAAGCAGATCTTATTTACCTGGCAGTCTACACGGACTGGTTTTGCATTTGTGGTGAATGTGGCACACTTTAACTGAGCTTTTTCAGCACCATCATTCCAACGTGCTAGTGTACAATCTTGATAAACTTCCACCCCTACCGACAAGACAATGAATTGATCAAGTACAACATTAAATGAAACTATTATGTTCATGCATTGCTCACAATCTGTATGACGATGAATATTTAGGATGTTTAAAATGATGGAGGAAGGGAATTCATGAGCCTATGCTCAATCAAATGGATGACTTTCGAAATGTAACAAGAAGAGAACGTAGTTTAATACTTTCAATAAAAAATACGACTCTGACATGGCAACCAAAACATATCTAAGCTGCAACACTCTTAAAGCGACAACAAAACGCTACAAACTGATTCTAGAAGGAGATTTTTGCACCAGTTATCAAAGCAATAACAAAAATGGTAGCTAAAACTCAGGACTAATGAGCTTCTTGCCCAAGATTAATAGCATAGGTTAGCTGTGTCTTCCTTTAGTTTAATTTCAATTTCAGTTGTAATTATTTATACATACGCAAATCATATTCTTTTAGACATATTATATTTTAAATAGGTTTTTCTTTTTTTTGTTTCACAGCGTCAATTGTAAACCAGGTTACTAATTTGTTACCCTGCATGAATAAGTGTTAAATAAAATTAAAAGGATGGTCATTATTTATTACGAAATTTCATCCAGTAAATAGCATAGTTTCTCTTCACATGAACTAAAAAATCAATACAGTGTTGGTATTTTCTACGGGTTGAGAATGCTTTCATACATATTGAACGAAATCTCTCATGACAATGGACAATTGAAACTCCCCTTGTGAAATTTCTAGCTATTGGTTCTAATACACTGACAATCATTCCATAATAAGAGAGTTTTTTCCAATTGGCAATACCGAACATCCTACACAAAAAGCATACTAAATTTAATAACTCGATGGGCGACATAAAGCTTTCATAGAATATGAACAAGTGAACTTAAGAAATTATGAGAAAGAAATGCAAGAATTGAGTGAAAATTTTTCATGTTGATAGAACGCAACGATAAGTCACCACTTTATAATTTAATTTTCTATGTAGGCAGGTTAAATAGCTTGTGAAGATCTTATTTGATCAATGGTTTCCAGTGTGTGTGGAATCAAAGCACTATGAATTATGGATGACTTTAGTAAATAAAACTTGCGCGACAGAATTGATGATGACTGAAAACCATTACTTGGCTTTACCTATATCTTTAATTTGCAAATTCATGGTGGAGAAAAGGTCATTTCTTATTGCAACACCGGAAACAAGAGAAATTCAAAACCACTTTTATTGAAGAGCCTCCAAGGTAACTAATTATTGTAAGTCATGTTTCTTTAAGAAAGCTAGATGTTTGGCGACAGATTTTGCTAATATAAAAATACTGAATAGTTGGATAGGAACAGCGCTAAATAATGAAAGCAGCAAAATACCTTTCTCTTCTAGAGCTCGATAAACCAACTGCTCAACCTTTTTATTGTTGAAGCACGAGACTTCATTGAATGGGGGTTGTACAAAAATTATCTGCTCCCCAGAGACTCCAGCCTGTAGCAACCCGTGAATAAAGCTGTATGCTTCCAAAGTTACACCGTAAATCAAGACCTTGCCTATAGGATATATATGTGATTAAATGCCATAAAATTTACGTTCATCTGATGAATTTTATAACGCTATGTACCTCTACGAATCAATAAAGCTCAAACCAGCTGCAGAAAAGTTGTATGTGATAATACAATTTAAATCTTGAAGCATTTCAATAATACAAAATGAGAATACAAATAAAGCGATAATATCAATAATACTGTTTTACAAATGATGAACATTTTAGGTTCAGAAGCTCCTCTCGGAAAGAGAAATGATGAAAGTGATAAAAGTGCTTGCACATGACTGAATTATTTTTCATTAATGGATGAGCTTCTTGCCTACTTTTTTAATTAGTAGAAAATTTCTGTGCTTTACTTTCTATCGCTTTGACATGCATCAAAAAACATTCGCCATATTCCAATATTGGAATTGACTCGCCATTGCATGAACTATTTAGCTGGTACTTAAACTGATTAGTAATACTCGTCAGAATTAGATTAGATTCCATGAAACTCTTTGAATCCTATTAACTCTCATGTAAAATTCCTTAGATACTAAATTCTTCAAAACAAAATATCAATACCTTCGGTGTTTACTATGTTACTTTCAACCCATTCGAAAGCAGCTTTTGTGTCAGCAGTATCATTCACCCGAAATACATTCTGTGGTAAGTGGCCTGTAAAGACCTTTCAAGAAGAAATATACAGACATTAGGACCACATGAAGTCTTTGGTCTACACGAATAAAAGTGTATTAGATTTAAACTGGATCGGATCTAGGTTTAAAATGGCAGACGCGCAACTAGGGGAAAGATCCTGGGGGTCTAGACCCCCTGTCCTTTTCAGGAAGTACCCTTTTTGCAGTGCCCTCTCTATTCAAAAAGGGCGTTTCCCTAACATGGGAAAGGTGTGGCCCTAAAAATTTTTCAGGGGCTTCCCTCCTGGTCCCTCCTTTTTTTCTCCGCTTTGATAAAAAACAGCAATAAGAATCATTGGCCATCAGAGCAACGACGTCAGTAAACCTCTCATAGCTATGAATCTGCAAAACAGTATTCGAAGCCCTTATCTCCTTTGAAAAATTTTAGTGTGCACTTTTTTGTAGACTGGACTCGAAATTCCTAGTTGCGCACCTGTATGGTTATGCTTTGAGTCTACATTACCTCACGGATGCGATCCAGTCCTAGTCCGCTATCCGACGTATTTGTGGATCATTTGTAGAGTAGCTCCAGTTTAGATAAGGTCTACTTTCCTCATCTCATGTAGACTTAAGGTCCATCCGTACCAAAAGCAGATCAGATGCAGTTTATATCGATTCATTTTTGTTGCTGTACACTTTGCTTGAGATATCGAAGTAACTCTCACGCTATGCAAACACATTATAGTTGATGTAGACTACAAGGCAACTCCATAGATGAGCCTAATTTTGCTCACCTATCAGGAAAAACTTGAATGGATTGTAAACAATGAGAAGCATCCCAAATTCCAGCACAAAATATATAAAATAGTCGAAAGCACCTTTAAATCAAGAATTCACAGGAAGTCTAGAAAGAACTTTCTTCAATTACATGTTCACATAAATAACATTATTAGTGACTCGTGTCATTAATGTGATAATTCACAATTGTTTGCCCTTGTTTTTGTCAATTACAATTCCCTTATTTGGGCATTTCAGCATGTTTACATGCTTTCCCAAAGGGTTTTATTTTACATTTCCTTTGTTGTTTTCACTTTCTTTTTGTTGTTTCTCCCACTCCAGCTATACAAGAACCTTCCAATTTATATTTATTAGCTTAGGATAGGAGCTGCGTTGTCTCGAAACGTTCTTAATCTTAATTAACATGGCTTAGTCTAAACACGGTTATGTCTTCTGTTTACACGGCTAAGCTTTACATGGTTATGTCTTCAATAATTCTGGTAGTGTCAAAATAGAGGAAAAGAATTTTCAGTCAAGATCAACATAATGTTTTTTATCGTGGCTCCTTCACAAGACCAGTACAAACTGAATCCTTATCAAGGTTCTAGAGCTCTGGTAATGCTCTGAAACTAATACGATTGTAGCACCAATTCATTTCATTCTTCATAGAAACTTTTTCAACTCACAAAAAGTGGCTTTTAGGAATGGAATCATGCTAAAAGTTAACTGCGTTTAGGCCTTCAGAAATTTCCTACCTTTGGCTGTTTCTTCTGCTTTGCCTCACTTGTAGTGACAAGAGAAGCAATATCTGCACCAGTAGGGACAGGAAGCTGGAACTGCTGGCCAGTGCAAAGGAGCAAGTGGTCATAAGGAACTTCCTTTTCATTTGACAAAATGACTTTCTTGTTTACTCTATACAAAGATTAAAAGAAAGATTAAAAGTACAGTATAGGAGCAAACTGGGGCTTATATTTCAAAGGCTCAAGAGGATTAAATGAAAAAAATAGGCCAGAATAAGAAATGAAGTTTTTGGAATGCAAAGATTTATTTCATGGGAAGGCAATGTCCTTGCTATATGATACGCATAGCATTATTTCCTTTCCAAGGTACAACGCTTCCAATGACGTATGATGAAGTGACCAAAAGTTACAATCTCTGCACACGTTAAGAAACCTTTGCCCTTTAAGCCAATGATATAAATCATAGAGATAGTCGTAATTAAGAAAAGGAGCATTTATATGACCAACAGCATGTCTAAAGACTGGAACAATCACTAAGTTGGAAACTAGCCAGAGCTGGCTTAAAATCCACTCACCTGTCGATTTTGATCATTTTACCATCGATGACATTTACCCAGGTTGGCAAAACCATTGCTTCATACTCTGCTTTGCTAAAGCAAAAACTGCGAGACAAATATTGATGTGAATGAGAAATTCTTGTTACTGATATACTTTACAAAACATCTCACAACAAAACTTGAACTGGTTGAAACAGAAAGTAAATTTGTAACTAATTAAGTGCAGAAATAATGTATCTATATTTATATACACGTGTAGTTTCCTTAAACACTACAATAGTTTATTATATCTTTACTAGATCTTTATGAACATTCAGCTACCAAGTCTAATGAGAGGTAAATATTTAATCTGTATCAAAAATGAATTAGCTTTAGCATCCAATAGCTTCAAGATAAATACACAAGATAAAATGCGATTACACAATGTATAGACAAGAAATCTACAAAACATTTTAAGTTTAATTTCTTTCAAAACTTGGTTCAGTAGCTCGGAGTTCTAGTATCAGGAAAAACTATTTAAAATGAAAGACAACAGATCCAAGTTGATTCATAAAAGCAGAGAAGCTAAGCTAAAAACTTTTACAAGATAACAAACATATCTCGATTCAAATGTAAATTTCAACTATCAAATCGAATATCAACATAACTATGTTCAACTGGAAAGCCAGATAAAGTGATCAGGTAGCAACAAAAGCATACTGCCACCTTAGCTCACTATTTACCTTTTTGAAAGTAGAGTAGACATGCTTGCTGCAGAGTGTTCTTCCAGGCCATTACTTGAAACCAGCGTCAAATTATTAAAGCACAGATGCGGACTAAAATTGACAACTTGAATAATAAATGGCTGGGCATACGAGGGAGGTCCAGCAGGCAAGAAATCAATAAAGCTGCAGAAATTCCATGTTCAATAAGAATTAGAACTTTCAATTAGAAAAACAGAGGAGTTACCACCATACTATAAACATTGATATTACTACTATTACTATTCGCCATGGAAACAAGTAGCAGCCAAGAAAGGCTTATTGGAATATTGACTGAAATAGCTTTTTGTTTGAATAATTCTATCATATCTTCCAATAATATAAAACCATGTGTATCAAGAAGCAACACCTCAAATAATCGACGTTGACAAATCCAAGGTAAAAGATATGTAAAATGAAAAGCACGTATAATGATATATATATATATATATATATATATATATATATATATATATATATA
>WIPJ01015131.1:500651-520073 GCA_018155075.1 Cassiopea andromeda | reverse complement strand
ATATATATATATATATATGCATAGTTAACCTACCAATTAACCAACGTATCCAAGCAGGAAATTGCAACATCAGATGCACCGACGACAACGATGCGAACATTAATTACAACCTAAAAAGCGTTCAGAAATTGTTGGCAAATGTAGGCAAACAGAGTACTGCATTTGCAATGTAACATAAATAGATAATTACCATTAAATTTATATGCAGCTTAAAGGAAAGACACTAATTGCTAATCTACAGAACTCAAAACCAACTAAAGCTATGGAATACTCCCAATTACAACCATATTGCCTGCATAGCTATGGTTCAGACCCCAAACTTGCCTGACCTTCATAACCAAGCTTTTCAAGTTCCCAGTATCATGTTGTAGTAATCGAAATCACATAGTGAAGAAAGACTGATTGATGAACTCCCAGAAAAGCTTTCTATGTGTAAAGATTAACCTAGATAAGCTTTTTAAATTTATAGATGAATTTGGAAATAAAATCGTCTTAAAAAGACCAATTACAACGACATAAAGGTCACTGAAAAGCTCTACAATATGTGTAACAATAGGAATCTGCTTTTAATCTTTGTCCTTGAGACAGTTTATTACAGCGCGAAAAAGCGGCAATATTCTTTTGACATACTGAAAGCTTTTTCGTCCGATGCTCGTCAGAGTATGAAACGTCGGACAGTGACCGAAAGATTAACCGAAACATATAGCTTGGTGCGGTTACATGTGATAGGATGCGTCTAATTGGCTCCAAGAGTGGCCAACTAGGACCTATTAACCATTGTGTACTTGAAGAGTCCTAATGAAGAAACGAACTCTTTTTGTCTACACAAGACTGGGTTTTGAGTCTTTATGTAAAAAGATTCCAAAACACTTAAATGAAAGGACAATCTTGCTTGCTCAGTGATCCGAAAATTATCGTCTTTATATGTTTTGGCGCATTCTGGATTTGTAATATGATGTTGACGGTCGACACACAATTAATTTTAGACTTGTTGTTTTTACACATGAGGAGGCTGTTCTCCTACGGTATTACTTTTCTTCCTGAAGCTCGTGGGAACATGTTGCTTTATTCTGTCTGCTAGCCTCTGCGTAGTGCGTCCTACGTACCGAAACTACACAAATTCTTTTAGTGGTAGGAACACAATCTTTGTTAGCAGATGGTAGCATAACTCTAGTGTTGTAAACCGCACGGGGCTTCAAAGCATAGAAACAAGATGTAATGGCTTTAATTTGATTTTCAAACTTTGATGAGACATCACAAATCCAGGGTAATTTTAGGTATACTGGGCATTACCCTGGATTGGTAATATTTCGTGCTGTAGTAAAGCTCTGTAGTACCAACAGACAATTTACGTACATTCTATTGTAGCTTAAGACAATGATAACATTTTTATAAGTAGATATGAAAAGAAAAACTAAATCGTACATGTTTGCGAATGAACTATTTTCTTGCAATTCAATTCATGAGATAATTGAAAATACCATAGAGATGAAAAGTTAGAAAAAAATTCCTTTTTCACCTTTGGCTCTAGTGTGAGCTTTCTATTCATATGATACAGAGAATATCCACCCTATTAACGTGAAGAAAAATGCAAATCATGATGTACACGCTTTTTAATTTGAGTAAACCACTCTTTTGCCTTAGCATCAAGTTTCCTAAATTTTCCTGAAATTGAGGTTGAGATTTTCCCATTATTTTCTTGAATTTTTCCGGAATAAGCCTGCAAAAACTGGCTACCTGTCTTTGCTCATCTTTTAAACTCGAATTTCTATTCTCTCTTAAACTCTTGAATGCAAGAATGAGGAAACATCGATCTTTAGGAAGGAAAACACTCAACATTGGAACTTGAACCTTCTGATTTTCTTAAAGTTGGATAAGATTTTGGCAATTTGAGTCTCATTTTCCTGAAAAAAGTCTTCTTCTCCTTTTGAAAAACTCGTGCAAGGAATTAAATCATTCATGAAATTTCAAATTAAAACACTTTCATGCAGTAGCACTCTCTCATGTAATTCAATGTCCATTGATAGTTGCTACTACCATGAAATACATTGATGTGAGCAATAGGATCTTAATTTGAAAGCTACAGTATCACACTAAATTTCAGAGGACTTTGCTTACCATGAAGTGATTTAAAAGTATCAAATGAGAAATCAACATGATATATTGCAAGAAATCAACAGAAATGCTGGCATTCCTCGTGCCTTCAAGGTAAATGTCTAAACTTCTCGTGTTACTTGCACTATTACCATGTAGATAACAATTACCAGAGTCTATCAACTCAATGACCATTTATCCAAACCCTTAAAGCATGGGGGCAAGAGCTCTTGCCGCTCTTCAAAAAGTGAACATTCCCAAAAAAACTTGAGAGAGATAAAATGATGTATTGTGATCAGTGTTCATTAACGTATACATACCTCCTGTTTTCTGAGAATCCTCTCAGAAGGAGCATTGATTCCCAATTTATCCAGCGGATAAACAACCTGCCTTCTTACTCTTTAAATGCAAATGAGAAGGGAGTGTTTCAATATTGTATACGTGCAGGGTGAAATTAACGAACATGAATGCAATTCAACAAATATTTGCTACATAATACTCTCCTATCAGGCTCATATGTAATAGGGGCAAGGGACTCATGATCCATGAATGATTTCTTGAGTTTTGATAACAGGGTTCGAGCAGAATTTTGTCAGGAGAATTCAAGAAGTTTTCAATGACTATTCAAGGATTAAACTAAAAATTTTCGAGGAGTATTAAATTAATAGACATTCGATACACAGGAAACCCAAAACATCGAAAACGAGACGTTTTTTGCCACGTCAAATCATTTCTGTGTTGTTTATTGCTGTGAACAAAGTAAACATTAAAAATGCACAAATTTCAAAGAGTGTGATCAACTTGCAAGGAAAACTATCACTTTCAAGGAGTTTTAAGGGCCCGTGAAAAGACATTTCAAATTCCAGCAATATTCAAGGAGCTCAAAGGCCTTCACCAGCCCTAGGTAAGGAAGTGCCCTAAACGGTTTCTTATCCAAATCATCAATGGTTCCTGCACCTATGTCCCAATCTAATCTAGTTCAACTGCATACAATCCTCTCGATAGATCTACGCCAAGAGGATATATAAATAAAGCTTCAGATATTTTTTCAGAGTACTATTATAAAGCAAAGATCAGAAATATACTCTAAGATACCGAATAAGCATCATCCGGTTATATTTTTTTTGAAAAATTTTCCAATCCCCCATTTTTATTAGTCTCTCCCGCTCAATAAGTTTCCAATTTTTCTAGGAGAAACCTGTAAAAAGTTGGTACTTTGTTGAGTTACCCAAATACTGAATGAGATATATCTGGCAAAGATCCAGAAGTATTTGCTTGCAGTGATGTTAATCGAGGCTTTTTGTATTTGTGCTAGTTGTTGTACAGTTATGCCAAACTTCCGACCCCCTACCGCTTATTCCGGCTTTCCCACCATTTATTTCATATTGAGGAATTTTTTAACCCCCCTGCTTATTCTTCTTATTAGAACCCCCTGTTTATTCGGGACCTAAGAGTAGGCGTTCGAAAATCACAATTTCTAGTTTCTTGATTAAATCGTCTAGGTACCTTATTGGGACTAGCTCATTGAGGCACGTCACCAGGCTGTGAGGCTTTTCCACCTGAAGAAAAGAAAAGTGAAATAAAGAGCAAGCGTCCAATAGTAAGCTAGATTTAAAAAAACACGTGAGAATATCAACTAGTGTATAAATCTGGAAAACATTAACTGTCTACCTGGGCATCTTCCAGTGATCGAAACAGCGGATAGTATAAACAGGACTTCTTTGATAGTCTCAGCATCTCCTAGAACAAAGATGAGTTGCATTGCATGTTGAAATTCTTAAATGTTTCTAAGTCATAGGGCTTATTACATAGTTTTGCAGAAGCATTGAAAAAACCTTCTATCACGAGAAAGGATGATAATGCTCGAACATAAGAGGCAACTTTAGTAATGAGGAATCCTTGCTTTTCATGTGATATGCTAATTTTAGATCGAGTTGGTTTTCCTATTTACTTTATCCATAGCTTTCAAGGAGTTTTAAGTGCCCTTGAAAATACATTTCAAATTCCAGCATTATTCAAGGAGCTCAAAGGCCTTCACGAACCCCAGATAAGGAAGTGCCCCATCCGGCTTCTCTTATTCATATCATAAATGGTTCCTGCACCCATATTCCACCCTAATCTAGTTCAGCTGCATACAGTCCTCTCGATAGATCTACGCCAAGAGGATATATAAACAAAGTTTATTTCAATTGAGGTGGTTTCCTAGTTCCTTCATCCATAGCTTTGTCTATATTTATAGCTACACTAACAACTTCCCAAAAGCTCGGTCTCTAGGAAAAGCAGCATTCATTGACTTTGAAATCGCACGTAGTAGTATTCCTTGTTTGAATTATATTGCAACATGCTTATGTAGTTTAGCTTATATTATTCGCTGATAGAGAATCGTGGGTGAATATTCAAGAATTAAAAAAAGAAGCAATTTCAACAAGATATGATTATAATATTTATACTATATTTTCTACAAAATTGAACAAATGTATCAGCATTGAAGGGAGGGGGATTTTTTGAGACAAGCATCAATCCTAGTTTAATCGCTATAATAAGATAAAAAAATGATAAACTCGCTCTCTTTAATTATACCGTAAATAATCACCTATTCTTTCCCCTTTCATTGCTTCTATAAAAGCCCCAATGGCACATAATAGCACCAAAAATAGCATCTAAGATACGTACCTTTAGGAAATGTCTTGTGTAATGAGAGAATGCTGGGTTGATTACAAAATGGTTTAAGTGGCCATGTTCTTCTCGTTGATGATGGTTGAAGTATATAAAATCTTCAATATTGTAATGTGCTCTTATAAATTCTATGTCCTAGATGTAATATTTTAACATAATTATCAATTGCTCCTGAAGAAACTAAAGTTTCATAGGAAGTAATAGAGTTCATTAGTGACGAAATCATAAAAATCTATTTATAGACTTTATATACTTTGACAACATGGAATGAAAGAGCACCTTAAAACAGGCATTCGCAGAATATTTTAGGCAATATTGTAAAAACGGTAGGAAATACGACCATTTGACGATCGCAGACATGTCATACAAACCACTCTATTTTTCTCCTGGTTGCAAAACGTCGAGAGCCAGCCTCAAAATACAGTGGTTTGATAAGAGCTAAGTCAGCATTCAATTACCTATATCTCGGTCAATATATTTCAGATCGAGCTGAGATTTGCCAGTATTAGTTATTTCAAAGCGCTTTTTCATAATTTAAAGCCAAAATCAAAATATTCTAAAAATAGAATTTTCGTGACATCACACTAATGAACTCTATTGTAGTGGTGAGAACTTGAAAAGTTTTGTTCAATTTGTTATCTACCCAATTTGCTAGATTGCAAAACGTACAGAACTTCTCAAATAATCAAGATCAACGTACAAAACTTATACGCTGGGTGAAGTGTGACATCAGTCCACAAACTACAACATGCAGCTCTCCATCTTAAAGTATCAACACATTTTTTTATTTCACGTGGCTATCAAGGATTTTGAAGACCGAAAACATAGGAAACAGGTTTCATTTTGAAATTCTACCCATTCAAGAAAAACAACACATACTGCGACCGCACAACTTTTGAATCAAGAAGATCAATTATGGTTCACATATGCGTCACGAATGCAGTTATTGGCGCTCTCGTTCTTTGGTCTCACTTTCCTAATGCTAACTACAAATGATTTGCATAGGCTAAAAAAACTTTCTTTAAATAGAAACACAATCACCACAATCAATCAATTAAATAAATCAATCAAATCAATTAATCAATCAGTCAATCAATCAAATCAATCAATCATTAAAATTAATCAATCAATCACTCAAATAGATCAATAAATTAAATTAATTGATCAATCAAATCAACCAATCAGTCAACCAATCAATCAATCAAAAAAAATCAATTACAAATAAATGAATTAATCAAATAAATCAATTAATCAAATTAATAAATAAATGAATCAATCAATCACGTAGTGCTCATCACAACCAATCAAACAGAGCCTCAAGTGCAATCACCTGCTCTTGACGTAACACAGCTACTCCAATTATCTGTCCCAAGCACTCCGCAATATAGCACCTTACCTCTGTACCATCCTAAAGTATGAAATAAAGTGAAGCTCTTTTATACACCGATTCGATGATACAAAAATAATAAAGTTATTCACTACACAATGGCACCTTCATATAATTGAAAATATGCAACATACAGTTGTAAACCTCACTAGACAATAGGTAGTTTAAAATTGACTACTTGGCTTGAATATGATGCAATTAATACGAATATATATATATATATATATATATATATATATATATATATATTTATATATATATATATATAGAAGAAATTGTAATGTAAGTTAATGAGATAGGAGTTCAGAATTTGGCCACTCTTTGTTTCGTCTGCAGAAGATTTAGTAAGATGTTATAATTGCGATGGAAGTTATCTTTCTTAACATGTAATTCTTGGTAGCAGCATCAAACTATAAACCTGTCAGCACATGAAGGAAGTCAGATGTACACTTATCAGTTATACCTAGAGCACCCATTGACAGGTTTATAAACTTAACGTTTGTATATTTATCAGATTGTTGCAGTACCAGATCCCAATACTTCTGTGCCTTTATTTCGGCAATGGTCCCAAGGTTAGATTCAAAACCCACGTTCAGTTCCAAAATGTAAAGCCACTCATCCGAAATTGAGATAGATCAAACCGCAAATTTTTCACAGTGACAACAGAAGAGCTGATATGAAATTACAGCGCAGTATTTTTACTCTAGTAGGTCGAACTTTTTATAATTCAAAAAAATGTATTATCTACTAAAAGAATAACGAGACTGCCTATTTCTGTGCTACGCTTTTATTGCAAAAATAAATTAATCGATGAAAAAGGACTTTTTATTGAAAGCTACCAGGCAAGTTTCAACTATGTAAGTACTGGCTATAAAATGAAAATTTATGGACAACTGAGACAAAATGCATGTACTTTGGAAAAACTCATATAAATCGAATTTTCATAATTCGAACAAAATTATTGAAAATATTAAAAAATCAATTGGAATCAGCATCTTTAAGAACTCACTTCATCTCTTCTTGTATCAAGAAACTTCTGTACATCACTAAAATCAAAAATAGATTGCAAATTCCCCGTTAAATCTAATCCTAACTAATTAATTATTTAGTCAAATGTTTTACGTGGTGCTACAGCGGCCAATGGACGATTTTAACGATTTACGCAGTCAAGTACTGGGTCGAAGTTTAGGGTGAAAAAATGTGTTTGGTCTTCATTTTCATTATAAAGTAAAAAAAAACTACTCACTAATGACAGAACAAAATAATGTTGCTCTCGAAACGAGATTACCTTAAAGAAACCTGAAGAAATGTAGAGTGTCCATTTGAACGAAGACAAAACAAATTTAACTCGCCAAACTTCGATCAAGTCTCTGACCACGTGAATGATTTAAATTTTATATACAAATCTAAAGAAGGGAATAGTCTAACCTCTGGGCTCAATTTATTCAAATTGTGATAATAAGTACAATATAACAGTAGCTAGTTTGGAATATTAACTGCATGTTTAAATTAAAGATAGAAGATTAACAAGCAGCAAGATGAAAGAGAAAAAAACCAATTCACTTACCTGATAAGAAATTCTCTTCCTTTGATGATTTTGGTTAATACTTCAATTCCTTTTCGATCGTCAGCTTGACATTTACGAACAACTATGGAACTGCATAAAAGATTGAACGCTTAAAATAATTTATGGATTTTATACAACTTTCACTGCAACAACGTCATGCACTACTCTTGTTGCATTATGCAGTCGACAAGCAACAAAAACCAAGGCTTAAACACATCCGCAATCCTACATCAATGGTGTAAATGCATCTCCAAACTACTATGTACAATTTATACATTTCACTGCCCTTGCTACATTTTCAACAGTTGCATGTGCTTTGTCAATAGTGGCATCTACCAATGTAACGCAGAGATAAGCATTTTACATTGCTAACTGAAACAAAAGCGCAAATTTATTGCTAAAAAGCTACCTTAGTAGTCCACTTCTGCGGAAAACATATAGATCTTGTGATAGCGTACTTTCAGGTTTTGGAGTTACACGCTAAAAGTCGAATGAAAGAAATGTTTTACAAAAGATGACTCCTCATAAATGTATGCATATACGATATATATATATATATATATATATATATATATATACATATATATACATATACATACATATACACACATATATATATGTAAATTCATAGCAGCACTCCCACATATATGACTCAGAAAAGACACTTCCATGACGTTTCGCTTCTCGCTTCTTCAGATATCTGAAGAAGTGAAACGTCATAGAAGTGTTTTTTTGAGTCAATATATATATAAATGTGTGTGTGTATATATATATATATATATATATGACCGGTGTGATGGCCCAGTGGTTAGAGCGTCTGCCTCACAATCGGAAGGTCGTGGATTCGAGCCCCGGCCGAGTCATACCAAAGACTTTAAAAATGGTACTCACTGCCTTCTCGTCTGGCGCCCGATAAATGAGAATGGAATGGGGAAGTTAAACACGCGGAGCTACCAGTGGACCAGCCCCCAGCTGTAGCCCTCACTGCATTCGCAGACGCGTGGCCTAGGGCTATAGAAACGGAGATAGGCGCCGCCCTATGCTCCATTGGCGCGGGAAGGACTTTGACTTTGACTTTATATATATATATATATATATATATATATATATATATATATATATATATATATATATAGGTAGATGGATTGATAGATCCATAGAAAGGTAGCAACGATCATACAAAATATTACATTAATTATGATGTAAAGAGAAGTAAATGAACTGCGTTACCTTGAAAGATTGGAGCAATGAAAACTCTGGTACTGTATGAGGAATTGTCATGATACAAAACTCCTTTTCCTATGAAAAAGTACTGAATAAGCTAGGAATGACTCAAAGCTTTTAATATACTATTTGCGTTAGTGTGTTTTGTCTTAAGACTCAATGGAATTTCATGCGATTATAGAAAGATTTTGTCGACTACACAAATACATTCTTACTATTTTTGGCGCTTATATCCAGGCCAATTGGTATAATATGTGAAGTTCTGAGCCCCGTTAGAAAATAATGCGCGCTTGCAAAAGTTCTCATACGAATCAGCTCTAAAGCACCACTCAAACGGAGCTTTTTGAAGACGTTGCACGTTCTAATAGCGCGTTTCACAAGAACAGAGCAATGTGAACGCAAAACATGGTAGCAATTCGCTACGTTTTTGTGATCAGGTCAGGTGGATCCACCTGAGCGGACAAAAAGCGGGTTGTTTTCTTCAGCTGTTGTACAAAAAGGACGAAATGTGAATGTGAGGCTTCGATGCGGCAAAGGCGAGTACTGACAACATAAAAGCATTGTGAACGGGCAATTAGAGATACTGCGAAGACGAAAAAAACTTGTCTAGGTACTACAAAAGAGAACAGCTACCCATAAGCTAAAGCCTGGTTCACATATGTCGCGAATGATCGCCGACAGATCGCCGATAGGTTGAGTTATATAAACAGGCAAATGTGCAAGTGTTGCTTCGCTTTACGCTACAACAATGACATTTTGGACCAAAGTATGATCGCAAATCATCGCCGATGACGTTCACATAAAGCTTTCAGTATCGCAGATGAACGCCATTGATCGCAAGAAACAAACTAATCTGTTTCTCGCGATGCTGTTCGCGATCATCGACGATGATCGCCGATTGCAATAATGAGAGGTTCACATATATCGGGAAAGTCGCTAAGCTGAGATCGGCGATAATTCTCGACATATGTGAGCCAGGCTTAAGCACTCGAATTCAATAGGACAGTTGGCCTTTTATTGGTAAATTAAGTTTGCTTTAACTTTTCATTGAAATTATCTAATGACTAGAAATCTCCTGGAGGGTAAAGAAGTTCAAAAATAAACTAACAGCGAAACTTAATAATAACATTACATGAGAGCAAGTGGCTGTCAATGTACAAATCCAATTACCAATTAATTCTACAGCTTATCATTAGGAAAAATTGAATGGAATTTTTTCTATACATTTGCAACAATAAGTCAATGTTTCTGCCAACTTGGATATTTTGGGCATGGAATCAGCAAAGGTAAACATTTATTTTAGCGGATGCATCACCTTTGTTAAGAAAATTTGAATTCAATGGATGGCATATAAGGTGGTTGGCATATGCATACGTATTTTAATAAGACAGAAAGTCCAAACCAATTGCGTAATGCATGTGGTTATGAGGGGATTCAAAAGAATGCAAGTTGGACAGGAGAGTTCCTATGACTAAGGTCATTATTCAAAGTAAAATGGATCCATAAAACTTGGGTACAAGAATTCTAATGACAGGGTCATAAGCAGTGGTGATTTCAAGGGGGCTAAGGGGGGTGGAGCCCCCTTATTAAAATTGTTGCTCATTTTTGGGGCTCAGCCCCCTCCCAAACTTTTGTATCAATCTTGCTTCTCAAAGCGCATTGACCTTGCTTCCACTGTTTTGTATGGTATTACTACGATGAATTTCTTCACTACTATACGGCTATTGAGATCTTTGTAGATTTTGGCTATATTATATCACAATTAAACTAAATTATCAAGTCTCCATCTTCAAAAGTATGGGTGTGGCTGCAAATTGGCCACACCCATTTGCTGACATTACACCTAGAGCCTCCCTTGTTAAAAGTTTTAGAAATCACCTCTGTTCATAAGTCGTTAAGACTCTCTTACAAAATCGAGCCTACAGAAAGATGAACTACTGTCCTTAGAAAACCCATGGAGCGTTTCAGTTTTTGGTTTGGCAAGGTTGAGAATGTGAAAGCATCATGTGAAACTTTAAAGGTTTCAGCACTTAGTGGCTTTATGTAATCTATAGCAATCCTTGTGAGTTGGCTTTCCTCGTGTACAAAGCCGTTTGGCAAGAGCAGTAGTGGTATAATCAGGAACCTGCCAAAGTGAGGGCGTGGGGGTGTCACATTCCCCCACCATTTACAGAAGTTGTCGGTAATCATTTGGCTTGACGGTAATCTCTTAGCTTTCCGGTAAAAGTTTGCATTGTGCACATCGTTTGTTGGTAATTTTGGGAGATTTACTAGCCTGTCGTTAAATTTCTTTTTTCACATCCCCCTCCCCACTCAAAAGTCTTATGGCAAACCACTGGGCACATGGTAGGGCATTGATCAACTTTCATTGCATTCGAACATAAAGTAATAGCATAACAAACACACAAGATTGAGAAGAACGGCTTATCTGTAGTCCAGAATATCGAGGCCCCATCTGTTCTTCCAAATACATGGTGGTAAAGTTAAATCTCTCTACGGCCAGTACTTCAATGATTTTATTCTGCATCCACTATTCCATATCGTGCATAAACAAAATAAGGTCTTCTCAACTACAATTTGCTAAGCGCCACTTGGGCAATGTTAGCAAGCATGAAGTGCCACTGTTAAAACCTATACCTGTCTTCTGCCGTGCCTCCACCTCAGTAGTTAAACAATGCAAGTGTGTTGCCATAGATGTAAAAGATTTGAGCTCGAGAAAAACACTTCCAGTTAGTATTATGCAAAGTGATAGAATTCGTATTATGTTCTCTGCTTCGTCTCTGAGTGGAGTTGCTGCGAGCCACTTCACAAGACCAAATGTGCCACAAGTGGTGCGCGAGCTGCTAGTTGCGGAGGTCTTAACCAGATAAAGAGATGTACCCATAGAAACAATATTAGATATTCACATGTAGTGCTGCTATAAAGTCGACTGAAATGGAATAGCTGAATGTATGTGGTTTCACCTGCCTTCGAAATTGTACCTTGTACCACGGATATTTTCATAGAGCACATTTGCCATGTACCATGTCACTTTTGATTCAATAAAAGGTTCTCCTATTTAAATGTGTTTACGTTGTTTTGGTACAAAAGTGTACCTCTTTCATAGCAGACACAAAAACCTTGTCGTACAGAGTGTACAAGTGAGTGTAGCGGTCACTAGTACTAGCTTAAATGCAAGAAAAATCAACAGTGTTTCTGTTAGAACAAACGTGATCCGGAATCAGTGTACATACTGTCTAAGACAACGCTTACACGACCAAACACAGATTAGATTTAAACTGGATCCGACCTATATTGGAGCCATACATATCTGACTTCGGTCGAAAGCAGGAGGGGTTCCAATGAATCTAGGACAGTTTTCAAGGCTGTACAGGAGTGGGGTGCTTGAGGACTGAGACCCCGTTTGCACGTGACCAGATTCAAAACTGTCAGGACAGTTTTAGAAGCGATCCAGTGTAAACTGGGCCTAAGACTTCCCTTTCCTCTTTGCCTCTTTCCAGTTTGAAAAGCGATGAAATAGAACGCAAATGAATGGATAGAATTCGAACAGAGCTGCCACCACGTGACCATTTACAGCATCATTTTCTGTTTGTCCAATGAAACACAATTCTAAATTTTTGATGTGGTACAAAACAGTGTATTTGAGGAGGTTTGGACCTAGAGACAATTGGAACGCAATTACCAATACATATGCTGCTATTGCTGTTAATGCTAGCTATCAATTAAATCATTTTCTTTTTGACAGATTGAATGTCTCAAAAGAGTTCAATAGTGATGACGTCGCAGAAATATATTTTTAGATCGCATGGAGTGAGAGAGGACCATAAAATAGACATGTTTTGGCAATTTTAGGCGAATATTGTTAAAATGGGATGAATTACGACCATTTGACGATCGAAAACTTGCCATATAAACCAGTGTATTTCTCTCCTGCTTCTAAACGTTGCTGGGAACTATTTCAGCATTCAATTGCCTATATCTCCGTCATTATTGTTCAAATCGAGCTGAAATTTGTCAATAGTAGCTATTTCTAAGTGTTTTTTCAAAATTTAAAGCCAAAATTAAAATATTCTAAAAATAGAATTTTCGTGATGTCATACTAATGAACTCAATTGGACATTTGGAGTGAATGCCTGTGCTAGAGAAAGGGGATGTAAAACAATGCAGAAGTCGTAAGGTTGGGGGTTAGAAGATTTAGGATTATGCGCCGGCAAGAGGGAAGGCTTAAACACTGCGAAGTTTTTAGATGTCATAGATCTATGGATCCAAGACCACAAAAATATCGGATTGAATCTGTGAAATCTCGTGTAAACATAAGGAGTATCTGTTCAAAAAGCAGATCAGATCCAATACAGATCCATTTTGCTCATGTAAATAAAATAGGCCAAAGAATTAAGCAATTTGCTTTTCCAATTGAATATCATTTTACCACAGAAAAACTGCCTTCCTACGAGTAAAGATTCATTTTGTTCACGTAAAAGAGGCCTAAGTATAAGCAACTTGCTGTTCCAATAGAAAGTCGTTCTACCACAGACAATTCTGTTTCCTTTTCTTGTAAACAAACAAGCACCAACTCATTGACCTCTGTATCTCATGCAACGCAATTACAGTCTATGGAAACAACTGTTTGATGAAAGATTGCAAAATGGTCTCACACATCAATGAAGTAGTTCAAATATTTTGGCCACAGCCTAGATCCTTTTGAGAATCATCCAACCTTAAGAGATTTGACGGAGATATGTCATTACCCACAATCTTTTGCTAACGAATGTTATCAGAAGCAAGTCATTCTCTGCTAAGTCAGCACTAAAACAACTCAGACTGAAAAGGCTCTGTTTTGAGGTGAATGCAAACATGAACAGATGAGTTTAGCTGTTGGTAAGTCAGAAAAATAATCTAATATACTCTCACTGACTTCAGCAACAATTAAATGCTATCTCAAGTTTGAGGAATCTACTAGCTTGAGACAAAAAGAAGCTGATAACAATTTTGAATTCCTTCAAAAATAATACATGATAGCATCTAGGAAGATGCATTTTCGTAAGGTTTTAGAACATATCAGGAATAAATGTTACAACTGGTTCGGATGGGGTAGAGTAACCTCAAAATTTCGATATGGAGAATATGTATGGAGGTCAAAAGCTAAAAATATCGAGTTAGATGATATGCAAAGCTGTGTATAATAAAAGAATTGTTAATTTAACCTGTTAGATACAAATGGTACAATTACTGCAAAGGAATGTCAACTGAATGCTACAAAATAATTTGAGAAATTCAATTCGTGTCCAGCTCACAGGAGGCAACGGAGGAATGTGCCAGTCATGAGACCACTTTCATACTCTTGTTTTGTTAATTGCTTGAAACCAAAATAATAAATTGCATAGATTCCAAAATGATACTTTCTGTTTATAGTGGTTTTGCACCATAGTGACGTAATAGGAGGTTCAAGCGCTACAGAGGCTATACGCTGGAAAGCTGAAAAATGAGCCAGCCTTTGCTATTGTTAATAGATTTCATTAGTGATGACGTCATACAAATACAGTTGTAGAATCAGGGGTGGTACCAGGAATTTTCCTACGAGGAGGCTGACTCTTCCGATAAGGAGGCTAAAACACGGTTACCAGGGTAATATACATGGAAAAAATCTCCGCAAAAATAGTTTTTCGCCTTCCGACGGGAGCTAGCATGCTCCAACTAGGGGCTATAGCCCCTTCTATCCCTCTCCTAGCTTCACCCCGGTGTAGAATTCATGTATTTTGATCACATAAAGTGAGAGAGCACCTTGAAATAGGCATATATTGACAATTTTAGCCAAATATTGTCAAAATTGGCTGAAATACAAACATTTGACGACAAAAGACATGCCATACAGTATTTTTCTAAACGTTTAGAACCAGCCTCAAAATAGAATGAGTTGATTGGAACTATGTCAACATTCGATTACCTATACCCCGATCATTATTTTTCTGATCGAGCTGAAATTTGTTATTAGTAGCAATTTCAAAGTGCTTTTGAAGAAGTCAAAGCCAAAATCAGAATATTTTTAAAATAGCGTATTCGTGATGTCACACTAATGAGCTCTATTTCTTGTGCACTGAGCATGTGCAAATAAAAATGAAAAGGTAACCTGTGCTGCAAACATGTGGCTAGAATCTCTTCTGCAAAAGCCTAATTTATCACTTTAATTTTCATTTTTACAAGAGCTATGGATCCAAGGCTCCCAGATAAAATAACTAAGGGCTAAACCCGCAGGGGTGATTTCTAGGGAGACTCAGAAGGCGGAACCCCCTTTGCTAAATTCTTCTTCATTTTGGGGGGTTCAGTTCCCCCACATATTTGCATTAGTTTTGCTTTTCAAAGTGCATTGACCTTGCTTCCAATTTGTGTACTATATTGCAATGATAAAAATTCTTCACTACTAAATGGATGGCAATTGAGATCTTTCTAATGCTGGTTACTTTATATCATAACTTGACTAAATTACGATGACTCTATCTTTAAAAACATGGGCGTGGTTGCAATTAGGCCATACCCATTTTATGACATTACACCTAGAGCCTTCATTGTTTAAATTTGTAGCAATCACCCAAGTAAGCCCCTTTGAGGAATAAATCATGAGTTCCTGGTTTCATGCCTTCCACTTATTGACAAGTGCCTCCAGTTCCTAGACAGACAATCCAGAATCTGAAATTGATTGATTTAAGCCTCTCAAAAAACCAAAGCATTTGCTGAGACGAAATTTAATTAAAATTAATAACTTACTGGAAAAAGTTCAAATACTTTCGGTAAGAAATCCAATGACCTGAAACAAAAGATGATTCAAAATAGAACTCTTGCTAAATATGAAAGGACTTGCAAAGCTGAACTATTTGGAAAAATTCTCCTACTACAGACCTGTTTACATGGAGAAAGATTTCCTGGTATTCCCTGGTGAAGAGGGAATTTCATTCGACGGAGAATTCGTCTCATATATTTAAGCTATATACAACTACAACAATGTATGCAAGAGAAAACATTTTCCGCTAGGCGAGATCTTGGTTGAGTACAACCATGATGCCGTCCATTCGATGAAACATTTTCTATACTTACACATTTTCCCAGCAACGTGGGAAAGTTATCTTTGTCTGCAAAGGTCACGCGGTCATAGTTTCCCGGCAGAGTGGAAAAACGTCTCCATATGAAGGGTTACAAATACGTTCCCGGCTAAACGAGATTTTCGCTTCTGCAGGGAAATGCAAGGGAAGCTTTCTGTATTCAAATAGGCCCTAGTAGCGATATGAGTGAAATGCCTGCTTCCAAGAACCAAAATACAGAAGCCCAAGAATCAATTGCTGTTGTTCTGGATACAATCATATACAGTACTTCCTCGATTATTCGTATCTCGATTAACTGACCAGAGGGATGCCTTGATTATCCGGCCATGACTATTCTTATATAATTGTAACTAGATTCACTGAAAGTCGCCCGATTTTGCACCAGCCATGAAAAGTTTTACGATTGCTTCACTTCAAAGTTGATCTGGCCCCGTGATTTGGCCCCGTAGAGACGCGCTGCTGCTTCCTTTCATACGGACCGATGCTCAAAGAGTAATTTTTCGTAATTGGCCTTTTTGAATTATACGACCTCTTTTCTCAGGTTGTAACCAGTAGTGACCGGGTAATCAAGGAAGCAGAGAAAGCATATCTGATTGGCATTCAAAGCTACTAAGGTAGACAACATAAAATATTTTTATAAGAAAACTCAGTTCTTCGATGAGCCTCAATATTATTAACACTTATAATTCTGTTTCTAAGAATATTTCGTAAATTATTCTTAAGCGCCAAAGTCGTACTTTCATCTGAAAATCGAAGAAACAAAGATTTCGATGTATATTCAAGTCTTTTTTTGACGTCCTACTTAATTATAAAGCAAAACAGGATGGAACAGAATAATAAATATTGCATCAATAATGCAAAATTTAATCTAAGTGCATATCTAAGTGCATATTTTGAGCGAAATGCTACTCATTCCCCCCTGGTATTCCCTGATATTCTTAGAACCTACACCTAATTTTAAATCGCTTCATTGGATAGATATGGGCATCGAAGAGCCTTCAACCTACTTTTGGCCGTTCAAAATTATGGTTTCATAACACAATGAAACTGCGCTTCAAAATAACTGCATAGAACAGAATGATATACAAAAGGGTAACATTTGGCAACAATCACACTCAACTGGATGCATGGCTGAGTATGGAGAAAGTCACTGCTCTGAAATGAAGCAGTTAAAAACGTAAAGGTTCCTTGATTTTCCCTAATTTTCTGAAAAATCTCTCACTTCCCCCTGATTTTCTCTGATTGAAAATAAAATTCCCTGAAATTCCTTGACTTCCCTAATTTCATTGATTTTGTGACAACTCTGTCATGAGCTCTAATAGAGCTCATTAGTGTAATGATTATTGCGTTATGTAGAATGGCAACAAAAGGCATAAATCTAATGGAACAACAGAAGATGAAGGATAGTCAGGGCCGTTGAGAGGGGGGCAGGGAGCAAATTGCTCCACGACCACAAGCTCCAAGGGCCCTCATAACACCCAAGGCTGCAAGGTCTGGGGTGCCTCATAAAGTAAGCCAGCAGTAATTTTCCAAAGTTAATTTCTAGACCCTGAAAATTTTCTGCTCACTTCGCTCCCAGGGAAGCTCGTCTTCCTCTTTTGCCTCGGGGCCTCAGACTGATAACAGTTCATCGTACTCCAAACGGTAGAAGCTTAGATGCAACGTAGAAACATAAGCTCCCTTTGAAATATTAATGGAAGATCAAACCTCATTTCATATTTTTCATCGATGCAAAATAGTTGAATGCAGAGTGCACTGTGCACTAGCTCGGTTTCAAAAGTGACATTTGCCTCTTTATCACTCCTAGCATACTCTCCTTTGCTACTTCGAGCAGCTGTATCATCATCTTTTGTCTCTTGCTTTTCCTGCTGTCCTTCTCTTTCCATCGATGGCAATGTCATCTGTGAAAGATTATATCTATCAAAACACCGTGCAATCTAGAATATAAGGCCCCCGAATATAAGCCCCCTGTAAACAAATCCAAGTATCCTATCGAGTATAAGGCCCCTCCGAATATTAGCCCAGGGCTTAAATTGGGGCAGAATCGAGAAAAAAGTCAAGCCTACCTCCAGTAGCAACGTCATTACATGTAACCTTCCTCATTATACAGATATAAATATGGCTCCTTCGAGAAATGTGAATTGAAGCCTTATCAGCATGTTTGCAAAACAGTTTTCAATTATTCAAAACTATGTGTTATCAGCTTTTTCACAAAGAAAATACACTATTTACCACCAAAACACGCTTTTCGAACACGCAACATTATTGGCAAGAATCCTTCGATGGTGATTCCTTTGTTAGACAACCAAGATTTGACGCCTATGCTAGGGAAGACAGAGGAACTGCATAAAAAGTCTCGTTTTGATTTTTTATAATGAGGAAGGCTACGTAAACAAGTGTCTGCTAGAGGAGGGCTGGACCTTTTTCTGAACTCTGTAAAGAAAGCCATATTTACCTCAGAAACAGGCCGCTTGATATCTTGGTCATGGCTAAGGGCTGATGTTCTAGAAGAAATTCAATCTCATTAATTACACATGTACCAAAAGTGATCGAATAACCGTCCAAAAAGCAAACACACTTTTCTGTGTATAACGATCTCTTACTTCATATTTCAGACATTCATGTTTACATTTGGTGCTACAAAAATAATTCAATACTAATGTAAAACAACTATTTACAATGAAAAAATGAAAACAAAAAACCAAACATAAATTGTCCCATACTATAATAGTAAATTATCGGCACACCCTGCAGGTGCATTCCATCCGTTGCATGGGATCGGATAGACATAGGTCAAAAACAATCAGGATAGATTTGGATGCGACCCCATGCAAACGGAGTCTTAGACAACAATTCTATAAAAGTCTGCTGTGTTTACAATATGACTGTACGCAGGAATAAGTTAGACAACCAAGCAAAAAGCGTCACGGTAAAAAAGCTGGTCAGAAGCTCCATGCACTTACACGTATTTCAATCTACATAAAACCCGAGAAATTAAAATTGTTGATGAAAACTTTCGTAATGCCACAGTTTAGGCATTGCTCGCCTAATTGGATGTTTCACGATAGAAATGTGAACAGGAAAATAAATAGAACACATGAAAGGGCTCTAAGAGTAGTGTAAAAGGACAGTTTTTCCAGTTTTGAGAACTTATTACTAAAGGATAATTCGGGAACCGTTCATCAGAGGAATCTGCAATTGCTCATGAGAGAGATTTACAAAACAAGACATGATCTAAATCCCAGCTTTGAGAAGCAAATCTTTGAAGAAAATGTATTGTCTTATCACAGAAGGTGCTCCGATGAACTATAACTGCCAAAGGCAAAAACAACTGGCTTTGGAAATGACAAAGTTTGATTTGTGGGGGGGGGGGGAGGAGT
>WIPJ01015131.1:464276-492311 GCA_018155075.1 Cassiopea andromeda | reverse complement strand
CTCAACCCCCCCCCCCCGCCCCCGCCAACCATCCCTGGTAGCACCATGTCTGAGGCATAGCAAATTGATAAAAGCAAGGAACTACTTAGAAAGCATTCAAAAAGTAAGATACACGTGTTCAAGGGCAACCTCAGGAGCAAACAAGGGCAACTCTTCAGGCTGCGAGGGAGCGGCTCTAGGTTTTTACGCCCATGACTAAAAGTATCTCCGCTCCAAGAAAAATCATCCTTAAACAACGAAAAATTGGTTATACTACAAACAACATTTAAACACAATCAGAGCAATGTCATTACACGGATTTTCCTCATAAGAAAGTTTTTTGGCCCAGTACTGAAAATTTCATAAATTTTTCACGATTCAAGTGTCAAAACTTTCTTAAGAGTTTCTTAGCAAAAATTTTTGAGTTCCAGTGCTTGCGCATGCACAGTAATTCAAAATTAAAAAGCTCAATTTACACTTGCAATGATGAGACATCTTAGTAAATAGCAGTAGTTAAACTATTAGAGGAAGGCCAATGTAAGTAACATCCATAACATTTCGTAAGTAGGTAAATCAAACTTTAAATATATAAACGCTAAAAAACTTAAAATTTAAAACTCAAAGAGTACTGGAACCTTCTAAACTTCTTGAGCAGCTGAGTATTACTTTCTTATAAGCCACTTTCTTACAAATAAAACAGGGTGTATTTAATTTTCGAGGTAAAGACAACAGACTTCCGTATTCTGAAGTTCTTTGCTATAACTGTGCAGACAATCTTGTTATTAGTAGAGTATATTTTGCAATATGATGACAAATAAAGAGATGAAATTGAGTTCTATGGTGATTCATTACCTTCCTTCTTCGTTATTTCTTTTCTACGATATTGCTTCAAACCATTGAAAGGTTCCAGCTCAAAACACCTTTCCAGCACATCCAGGTCAACATCTGTTGATATGCTCATGAATCCAATTGCCGTTCCGTCCACCTAGAAGAAAAACAGCCTCATTGTAGAGCTTTGAACATCTCACTGGTCAATTTCCCATGGTGCAGAAGAGTGAATTTACAATTTGGATTGGGGTTAAACAAGATTGGGCGATTTCTAATCTTTAAGTAGACACTTGGGTGCTTTCTGGATAGCGATGTGACAGTACTGTTTGCATCAGGCTTTCAAAAATTTAAAGCTCCAACAAGATATTGACACATTCCAACGTACTGAATCGAGACTGAATCAAACTACTCAACATTTTCGTAAGAAATGGGGAATCCTTTACTTACATCCGCAACTATTGACTTGTAATCTTCATCCTCCGCTTCGATCAGTTCGGATAAGAAAAAATCACCTAAATAAATAGAAAATATGAAGCTACTTTATTTCCAGGGAGCACAATACAATATTGAAAACAGAGCTTGCAATTTTACCGTAGCTTTGGTCTTATCTTCTAGTACCTAGTGAATACAAGCAAAGCTACTGCAAAAGGTGCAAGTACTCTGTCGAAAAAGCTTTAGTCAATGTCTCAATTGGTCTGCAATTTCCTCCCATTTATGCTGAAAATAGGAAATTTTTGAACAATGTCGTGAAGATGTGTGCAGATGCTTCACACCAAAAACGTACAAAATTTAGCAATTAAAAGACAGAAAAGATCACATAAGCCAGCAGGTGAGTTCTTAACAAGGAAGCTCACTATCTTCCATGATTGATCAGTTTGTAGCACAAGATTACGCCTTCGAATAAAAAACATGACGATAAATTTCAGAAATGCTTTTCTACCCCAGTCAATTCTAGGCTTAACCCGCAGTTTGAATTCTTAGCCCGCAGTTTGAATTCTCATTAGTTCAGTGGTGGCCAACCAGTGAGAGGCTATGAGCCGCATTACCTACTTTGATGCCGCAAAGAGCCACATCAAATACAAGAGGACACATGAGAATCACCCTGATCCTCACCTTTCACACGGAAATATCATATTGAACCAAGCACAGTAAACATACATAAGAAATACACTCTTTAATATGCGTGGAAGAGCCGCATGAAACTGTACAAAGAGCCGCATGCGGCTCGCGAGCTGCGGCTTGGCCACCCTACATTAGTTGATAAGCACTATCAAAATTACATAAATACAAAACGCGGCAAATATGAAGAAGTATACTCCAGGACATACCATACTTTGCGGTGAGTTCTGTGTTATGTTTGTTAAATATTGGCATCAGGTCATCGTGATCTTCAACCCTAATTCACAAATTAAAGAATTTCAATTTATTGATAATGAAGGTGGCTAGTCCTATCAGGTTGCGATGCAAAGCTGGCTTCATAGTTAACAGCCAGAATTTTGTCTTTAGAATGAAAGAAAAATAGCAGGGTTATAGTATACACTCTTCAAATTTGCATATTTGTAGCCTTGCAAGTTTTGAAATAAAGAATCTGAGGAATTTATATTTATCTTGATGCATCATAGCTCGACAAAATAAGCTCTGTGTAGAATATGAGAGTTGTTTTTCTTGTAACTATGAAAAAAATTGAACTTTCCTTATCCCTCTTGAAAATAAAAAGCTGTGACCATACAATCTATTATATTTCAAATGTGTTTGTTTTTACTGGGGGGGATGTGAAAGGAGCGCAAGGGAAAAGGGAGGATAACAAAGGATAGAACTGTCAAAGTGTGATTCTTATATATTTGCTTTGGCAGTTCAGATACATCAATTATATGAGAAAAGTAATTATTTTCAAATTTTTGGTACGATATAGGATATCTTCCATCAGTCAAACAAGACAGATATGTTAGAAATCATACTCAAGAGCCAACAACTAACACAAGTAGCGATCTCTACAGGGCTCAGGGGTCAAGGGTCATGGTTGACAGTGCCCCCAAAGGCTGCTTCGAGTCATGAACCTACCTAGTGTGTATCCTGTATGTTGTTATTTTCTAGCTGTGCTATGTTGAAGGTTGAAAGTATTCATAATTGAACATTCTAATTGTCAGTGATGTGCCTAGACAACTGTTGGGGGGGGGCGCTTTGACCAATTGACCAACTATTGTTACTATAACAAAAAAGGTTACAGAAAATACTGTTCCCAACACTATTGCAGCATGGCTGCCCTTTGACCAACTTGCTCGTAAATCTGAAATATTGGGGGAGGCACAACGCCCCCTACACCCCCATCTGCACATCCCTGCTAATTGTTGATTACACGTTTAGCTAGAGAAAGATTCATTATTCCATCAAAACAGCTATAGAAATGTGGGCGAAGTTAAAAAGCCATGTTACTTTATGATTTTACACCTAGAACTCTTGTCCTTATGCTTTAGTAAGTCACCACGTGTATCTCAAATATCCTTAATTAGGCATCTCAAAATATCCTTGAATATTTCCAAGACATTGCAAATTGTAAACAGGCTCCCATGTGTTACTCATTACTGAAACACCAATTGAACATGAACAGCATTATAATTAAAGATATCCCCGTGACTATGAACAGAATTTCGGAAGAACTATTCGTTTTCACATACCTACTTCAAGAATGTCCCTTATGAGTGGAATCTCCTAGATTAAAACATCAAAAATGCTCAGTCTATGTCCGAGTTCAAAAGGAGACTTCTTGCAATCATACGACCAACTTGTAAGAAACTCTTGTTATGACGTATTCAGTATTGAAGGTATTAAAAAGCTGACAAGGCTGTGCGTGGATTTCAGTGCACTCAATGAGCACAGATTTAGACACAAATTAGATTGCAGCAGCCCAGTTTGTATGTGTGGGAGGGGCATTGAGGATAATGAACACTTTCTCCTGCACTGCCGACACTATAATTTGTTACGTAGAGATCTCTTTCACCAGCTTACAAGCTCTGGTCTAGATATGAATGGGATGGTCACGAACGTACTCTGTAATTTGCTTCTCTTTGGAAGCCATGATTTGAACGCAATTAAAAATAGAATTATAACTGAAGCGAAAATCTCTGTCATTGAAGCAACAAAGCGTCTGGACTGATTGATAAGAATGTAAACAGCAGCGACCGCTTTCACCGTTGTGTATGTTCTTCAGGCTAGTTTGGTGCCAAATAACAATCTAATTCAGAGACGTTCTTAGTCAGAATGATTTCAAGAAAGAAAGCTTGCTCTGAATTATTTGGCATCAAACTAGTTTGAACTTTTAATTTTTTTATGGTTAAAGAATTATAGGTGCCATTCAGAGTGGGGACTAGATCAATTTGTGCCCTTTCCTGCTTTGAATGACACAGCAGACTGTATATCCTGTAAATATTTGTTTTTAGTTAAATTTTAATTATGATAGAAAGAATATACTTTCAAAATGAAATAGTTATGTTAGCATGAGCTGCCATAGAAGACATCTATGTTTTTGCCTTTCTGAGACGACACATAGAATAAGTTTAGAGTACTATGCATAGCAGAAAGCAAACGAATTCCCTCCAGTAAAGAAATATTTTCATCATATTATGAGATGTAAAAGTCATGCTAGCCTGGGGGGCCGTGGTTCCAAAAGTAATACAGCGATAACCTGATGAATGAAGGCCTAATCAGTATAAGAGTTCATTAAGGGAATTCACTGGGAGCCAGTGGCAAGTTTTCAAAACAAAAATCAGGGAGAAGCGGTGCTGAATTTGCTGAGTATTTTCGAAAGAGCAGAGCATTTGGCGAGTAGACGTTTTTTCTATAAACTTTATAGAGAGCAGAAGGTTCCGGCAAAAAAGTACTTTCCCATAAGCAAACGTGTACATAGCCCCTTGTCAACAAATTTTGCCAACAGAATGGCAACTGGGGGGGGGGGTACTTTGTTCGCCTTACCCTCTGAGAAATCGCCACTGATGGAGGCCCATTTATTGTCAGGGGGAACCAATCTATCTATCAAAGCTGTAAAGCAACAAGCCACCCATAACGGGGAACATGGGGAATTTCCCACTTTCCCGCTTCGCCATAACGCTCCTGATGCCAACTTCTCCACCCATTCTATGCATTATCACAAAAAGTGCAAAAAATAGAGATCCTCCATGATAGAAATTCAACTTCAAAAATACATTGAAAAAGATAAATAGCGCAGAACTGTATACCTTGCAGATCGAATATACAGAACGGGGCAATGCGCAAATCTGTGACATACGTATGCTTCATGATTTCTTTCACTTGGATTATCATCCGTGTTGGCAGGGATCGGCTTAAAAATCTTGTTGGTGCTTTTACCTGAAACCAGAATGAATTTAATACTATAAGGACTGTAAATAAATTTATGGACTTATTGTACTTTGATTTTAGAAGAAAAGTAGTAATTACACGTACTATCAAAGTTTTGCCAGTTTCTCTAAATCTTTCATTAAAAAGTACATCAGAGAAGCAATGCTCTTGCGTGAAAATTTGTGAGAGGAATAAACATCATATTTAATTCAACCTTTCACATGCAATTCAACAGGCGATGTGACAATCAGGGGCAGTGAAACAAAAACTTCTCTATGTCCATCAGGTCTTATGTAGTGACTGACACTTTCAACATTACCGGCAGAGGTGGGGGGGGGATACCTCTTGGCTTTTGTTGATTATTGCTACCTTGAAATGCATTTATGTAGCTTTGTGAAAATTCCTCAGGTCTGATTCTATTATAGGGCTACCACCCTCACTACCCTTAAGTTTCAAACAATAGTCTCATTCTAGAAAAATTCTGGATGCGTAGTGTACATATCACCAAATATGCGTCTCATGTGATATTTTGAACTTTGAACATTTGGCATCTTGTTACTTTCTATGCTACAAAGTGCCTAGAAGTCTTAACTTGCATAACAGGTAAATACAATGAGTTTTTGGCAGGGACACCTACATTGGGGGGAGTAGGAGGGGCAAGAATTGCCTTTCATGCTGAACTCTTTCCATCTCTCCTATCTTGTCAAGGGGCATTTTCTGGCATTGCAGACACTTTAATTCAAGAAAATTTTTCAGGGGGCAAGCCGTCAGACTCCCAACTGAACATATTGTAACTATGAGTTCAAGACACTACAAATTGTCCTTCTAGAAAAAGGTTTGAAGACAAAAATCTACCCCTCTGGAGCAACATACATTTACATAGGTGTGCTATCAGAGGAAGCCTTGTCCTCCCTGCCTTAGGTACACCCAGGCATCCCAAAGTTCTAGGGCTTCTTCTTTGATGCATTGGGGCAATGTCAGAAGTTCCAGAGAAATTAATTTGAGTACTTTTTCTCAAGGCAAACCCTTGCACTCCAATTTTATATTACTTTACTTATGGAAGGAATATACCTGTGCTAAATCCTTGGCCTAATGGTAAAAATCTGTGGCATACAAAAGTACCCTATTCCACATTAGCTAACTTGGAAACAAACTATATGCACACCTGTTTGCAACAAAAGTGCCAGCTATTAGAAGTAGAGACAAAGAGAAAAAGTTGTGGAGGGAGAACATGTCTTTTTATACAAGAACTTGGCTACGTGAGTTGTAATAGGTGACCAAGAAAGCAACTTCAATGAATGATCACAAGCCTACCCCTACAATAAACTACTAGAAGAATCTAAGCTTCCAAATTTTGAAAAGGGGGACTTCCATACACCCATATGGACCCATGACTGCCAATCTATTGGCTGAAAACTTCAAATCTACCAAGTAAATTAAGAAATATGTGGGGATTTTATGTCCCCAGCACCCTACCCTCAGAGCTTTACCCCTAATGGTTATGCTCTTAAGCTTGCTGCATTCATGAAAAGCACTTATCAATTGGAAAGTGAATGACTAGCACAATAAAAAGAGCCTTCTGCAATTGAGGATGAAGTATACTTGCACTATGAAGAAGGATATCCTAAACAATTTAGCAGTATGTCAAAATGTAATGCTGATTTAATGCCAACTTTAAGATTCATGAATACCATAAAATAATTATATACATACCTAGCTTTGTACCTTTAGGAACAACAAGCACAACAAAATGCAGTGAAGGAACTGCACTGAACAATGTTCTAAGCAAAAAGGAAAGGAGATTCATTATCTCATCTTGCCAAGATAATCAACAATAGCAGTACTGATAAAATCTACTTTGTATTGTAGCAACAGATAGATTTCATTGAATGTCAAGAATATAGTATTATCATTCATAAAATTTATAAAACACATTGTTTCATATTGTATAAATTAATGCTGCAGATTCTGAATTTCAAAAGGGTAGCACCAAACACAAATTGATTTTTCAGCAAACCTCATTATTTCAGCAAGGCTTCCATGACTAAATCCAGGCCTTGAAACAAACAAATGCAGAAAAAGTGTATTCACCGGCTAGAAATAGAGGTAAATAAAACATTACAATATAGACTTCACATAGGAACACACATTAGGGTGTGGGGCTTTGAAATCCCAATAGGGTAATAGTCCTTTTCTAGAAAATAGGATAGCACTACTCAACAAGCATCTTAATGTACACCATTGGGCTGATCCAGCACCTCAACTTCTTAAATTTGAAATTTCAATAGCTACAATCTCAATGGAAAGAATTTTGATGAAGACTAGAGCTGTAGGGTGTAGTATTGTATTGAGATATTTATTTTTCCCATTGCTTTATACAATGGGCCTGCAATATCAACTGCTTACTAAAATACAGGAGCCAAGAAGAGACAAATCCTATCCCAGCTGTCAAAGCTATCCTTTTCTCCTTATTTCCTTTGCTCTAAATTTTGAGGAACTCTCATTATATGCATCAATCTTGATGCTCAAGGAAAATGCATTTTCACAAGAACTTAGCAAGTGAATTAGCTAGCACATAGTATCTAGACACAAAGAGCATTTATGAATTGCTACAAATGGCATTTAAATCACATCCCTACTTATCCTTAAGTGCTAAAATATGGTTGTAAAAATGATGAGAATCTGTAGTTGTCTGTAGTTGGCTTACAGTGCATTGGTCAAGATTATAATTACTATGAAACCAAGACTCCCATTGGTGTTGTTCAACATATTGTCTGTTTGGGTAGTCGAAGAAGGAAGCATGACCAACTACTTCATTTTTTTCATCAACCAATGTTATTGCCATATTTGCCTTTTCACTGGAAAGGAAAAACTTGGAACAATTATGGGAGTTTTCAGATCCATACTCCTACATTCTAAAAAGCTACTCAAAATTATAAATAACAATTTCTTTCTCTCTTCCTAAGGAAAACTGTTCTTTGCAATAGTATTTTTTGTGCTTTGTGCTAATTGTGAATAAAATGAAAAATAAAAGAATGCTAACGGAAAATTCTCAATTTGATTCTCAATTCTCATAAATGTTTATAAACATCAGGAATCTATATTTTCATGGCTTTTTCCTGAAATAATAGTTATGTGCTTTTATCTGATGCCTAAACAGGTCAATAACATTTATGAAATAAGCCAAAACGTCTGCTAGACTTTCAGAAGCTGGAGATCGTTTCAAACACTTCAGATAATTAGGGTTAGGATGAACTTCAAATTTTCACTCTGTTCATGAAAAAAACTGAATACCAAACAATATAACTTATGCATATACATACAGCTGCATTAAGGGTTGCAGTGCTGAACTAATTTATCTGATCAATAATAAATTGAAGATTTATGCTTTATTAAATGCTGTCTTACATCAGTTGGACAACATTTGTCCTTCCATATATCTGAGTCGTTTCATCGAATAAAAGTTGGATAATTGCTGGTGCATCAAGTGATTCTGTTCTTCGAGCAAAAATTGGAACTTCTTTGTTAGTTTCTTCGTCAGCCATATCTTTTACTTTAGTATCTAAGAGACATTGGCAACCAAAGGAATGAGAAGTGTCTGACAAATGGAACTAATTTCCGCAATGGTTCTTGTGAATCTCGCAATATGCAGAATATATATTTACAAATTCAAAAAAATAATAGATTCTGCATCCTATGTGAGATATAAAATCAAAGGATCAGTGAACTGTGAAATCAGAAAATACTAAGAGTGAAAAACTGTATGATTATCATCGACATGAGTAAACACGAGTATAGGCCTATGCGAATCTTAGCGGTAATAACACACAGTTCCAAGGTATAAAATTTTTTACTAATAAATGTGTTTTCCAAACCATGATATCATAAATCGTAGCTTTTCTCAGCTGGTATTTGGTTTCTAAGTAGTATAATTCTGTCGTAGTAACGAACCTCTCACAACCCTACTTTTAAAACGGCAGCCATATTGTATTTATGAAAATTCTTGTTGCCACCGTAACAGACTAAACGAGGCAGGGAGACAACATCTGCTTTCATAAGAGGCAACGGCAAGATTTAGGGGCCACCCATAGTTGGGGCTGGCCACCCATATAGTACTTACGCACAGAGAAAGGAGGAGGTTCAGCGAAAGCGTACAAGAGGGAGGATTTTCTTGCCAATATATCCCATTGTTTTTCTATGCGCAGCTGTGGCCTAGCGGTAATGCACTTGACTCAGGCCAAAGGCGTGCTAGGTTCAAGGCCCATCGCAGGCCATTGGTGACGTCAGGAAGGGCATCCGGTCTTAAATGCTCTTGCCAGAACTAAAGTCCTCGTAGAGGCACCCTCCAAGCCCCAAGGAATTGGGGGTAACGGGGGTAAAATCAAGTAAATCTTAAATGTTCAATATGCTGACATAATGAGTGCATCAGAATTTGAAAATTTGGGCCAGATTTCTACTTCCATGCAGTCAAGCAGATTGAACGAACGTGCCGATCCTATAGTTTTTAATAGGCAACTGTAGGCTATCTATATCAATGGACACCGAATTAGTTTGCTCTAGGAGAGAACCAAAACAATTTTTGCAAACTTTGTATGCTATACGTAATGCCATTTAATAAACACGATATCTTTTATGGTCCATAGTTCTGTCATAAAACATTCAAGCAAGTCAACAACAGCTAAATTGAGACAAAATCAATGCTTTCGTTAACTCCATGTTGAAGGATTTGCGAACAAGGACGTGCAGTTTTTGGATGGCCTTACTATAAAGGTTCTTGGCATTCGCCTTAAACGTTAAAGATTGATTAAATCAAAGTTAAATGTTATAACTAGAAGGTTTTGCTCTCTACTTTGTTTCACACGAGTTTCTCTTATTACACACGAGCTTCTTCCATGCCAGTTATGTAATAACCAACTGCAGACCGATTAATTATCAATGGATTTCCTACACCTTACAGCATTAATTTTTGCTTTCTGAAAAGGCTTATAATTTTGAAATGAGCTTGCAAGATGGATCTTGGCTGTTTGCTCGCTTGGCTATTGGATCCAGATTTTAAAACAATATTCAATGTAAATGCTATTGGTGTGAATATCCTCTAAAGAAATCCTAATCTAGGAGATCAAATTTGCAATAAAATCTGCATTGGAAATTCCACAGCGTTTTAAATAACTAACATTGAGAAAATTCGTCATTTGAATGCAGGATTTGAATATGAAGCTTGGTTTCTAGAACTTTCCTAAGCAAATAGAACTACTTCAAAAAAGAAGCTGGTAAGAAAATTAAGTTTTTAGTGGAATAGGACACATGCAGGGTAATTAAAAAGAAAACTGAAGAAGCAAATGCACTCTTCATTTTTATGCAAAACCTAATGTTTTGCTGAATGTTAATATTCCAGTTCTTTTCAGTTTGAGCCCTAGATTATTCTTAAATCATTTTAAAATACCATAAGTGTAACATCGCCTGAAATCAAAGAATTATATCCCAGTCTTTGTTGATGCTTGTCTTCATTATAAAGCAAAATCAAGAGGAACAAAATAGTACACTTTATGTACACTTCTTCATAAGGTTGCCCAGTTTTTTTGCCGACTCTTTTTATTATCAGATTTTTTAGCTTTTGAGCCTTCGATTATTCTTAAATTATTCCTGTATCCCATAGATGTAGCTTAGCCAGAATATCGAAGAAATATGTTCATGTCTATCTTGATGTGTTACTTTATCACAAGGCAAAGCAAAAAGCCAACAGAATAACAAATATTTTATCAATAGTGTAAAATCGAAACAAAAGCAGTATCAAAACTCGAAGACATAAAAAGTTCTAAGATTTTATAAAGCTTGAGCCTTATATTATTCTTAAATTATTCTTAAATTTCAGCAGCTCTACGCTTCAATATTCTTATTACCTTTATTCTTATAAAAAAGAATGTATTGCATCCCCATCAGCCATAAGCTTAGAAGGCGGGGGAGCAGGGTGGGACTGCAGCCTCCCCAAGTTGGGCACAAATACATTTCACTCGGGCAAGTTTTCTGAAAGAACAATAGGAAATTCAGGCAACTCTTCTGCCTGCTCTCCAGCTCTATTTGATATTTCAGGCAGAAAATTTACAGCCCACGGAAATTTGACGTCCTGCTAAGCCCATGCTAACAGTACACTGCACCACTGCAACACACAGTTAATAAAGCATGAAATGAAGTTAGATTTCCTTCATTTCAAAATCTTCTTTTGCTTCTCTCATTCTAAAGCCCTTCAGCATGCCACTGAAGTTGCACATTTCTTATAAGCCAGCTTTTATAGGAATGTGAATAGTCTGTTGGTACTACAGAACTTACTACAGCACGAAAAAGCGGCAAAATTCTTTTGACATACTGAAAGACTCTCATCTTTCGTCCGACACTCGTCAGAGTATGAAACGTCAGATAGTGACGTTTCATACTCTGACGAGTGTCGGATGAAAAAAAGCTTCCAGCTTGTCAAAAGAATGTTGTCGCTTTTTCGTGCAGTACCAAAGTTTATAGGAATATGAATGCTAAGCATGGCTCAAATTGAAGAACAGGTTAAGAACAGTCTGTTTAAAAGCCATCTAGGAAGACATTTGATGAGCAATGAAAACTAATATATGCCCCCATAAGAGAACGACTCCTTGTAAGATCAGCGGTTTATTTCTCTGTTATTTAAATTTTGCTTAATTGCATGTAATTAAGTTTATATTTGTAAGTATGCTGAAGAGATACCGTTATAATTAAATTAATTTTAAAAAAACAGTGCAAGGCTCAAGCTTCATCAAGACTTCGAAGTTTTGCATATTCGAGTCAAAATACTGCTTTTACATTTACATTCACTCTATTGATACAATATTTGTTACTCTGCTCCGCATTTATTTGACTTTATAATGAAGCTAGACATTAACTGAGATTTGAATATATTCCTTTAATTATAGCTACACCTTTGCTGTTTAAGAGTAATCACTACTCTTCAAACTTAAGAATAGTCTAAAGCTCAAAACGAAAACATCTTGAAGTAAAAAATAAGTCCTAATTGGCCACTCTTGGGCCAAATAGACGCAACCTATCACATGTAAACGAATCTCGGTCACTCTCCGACTTTTCATAATCTGATGAGTGTCGGACGAAAACAGCTTTTAAGTATGTCAAAAGAATGTTACCACTTTTTGTGCTGTAGTAACGTTTTGTAGTACCAACAGAATGTTAACGGTTAAGTCTCTATTTAGCCTCCTAGAGGTTGATTGATTTCAAATACTCTAGAGGGGGAGGGTATTGGAAAGGAGGCGTACAAGAGAAGGAGCAAAATAAATTTTATGAAAATTTTAAATAGTAAACTAAATATTTACTGTTTGAAAATAGAGAACAATATTCAAAGTGTTTAGCTTTACAAGTCAGTGGATCACAGCAGAGCAAATAAAATCGAGAAATTGTCAAGTAACCGTTCATATAGAACGTTTTTATCTGCAGCAAGGCAATAAATGATTTTGATTCTTGATAGGCTGAGAACTATTGTTTACGGAAAGTCATCTAGCTTAGTTTACATACTTCTATGAATTGATAGAGGGCATAATAAATTTCCAGAAAGGGGGTTTATTGGAGAGGGGGCTTCGATTAGAGAGGGTGCTAAAAGGAGAACTAACGGTAATTCAATCTTTGTGCTCCCTGGTCCAGAAAAGAATCGCATAGCTCCTTTTTTGGTACATTGAGCAACTTAGAAACGAAATTGTATAGCTAGCTCACCTCGTGCTATCAACATTGTATTTCAGTTGAATTGCAAAGCAACTTCAGCCTGATAACATCGTGGCATCGTGGCATCGTGGCTTCATCAGCTAATACAGTATACATATAAAATCAAAGCGTAAACAGATATCTCTCATGAGGTACAAAGCTTGATAGGGGAAAAAGAAAGGAGGAAGAGGGATTTCAGCCTGGGACAAAATAGAAGGGCATCCCTTCCTCTTCTTGTGCTTCAAAAGGGTCAATCACCCGTTACGTTACACGAATTTTGCAGTCTTTGATACCCGCCCCAACCCTCTCGTAACGCTCCTTAACATAATCCTACACATGAATGAAATAATTTAATAACAAATTAAAGTACCCCCCCCCCACCTTAGAAGGGTTGTGCAGCGGGCGATTAATCCCTTATCAGAGGAAAAAAAGTGGATCGTTTATTCCATGTCCCCCTCCAGTTTCCTTACACTCGCTATTGCAGTCTAAAAATAAGAGCTTGTAAAGTATCGATGCTGCAATATGAAAACTGTCTAAACACTTTTTAGCACAAAGTTTAGGTTGCAATGCTTTGCCCATGTACACTAGTTAAACTGATAGAGGAAAGCCAATATAAGATACATAACACTTTGTACCAAGTAATTCGCATTCTTTCTTAATTTTTTGAGCATTCGAGTACTACCTTCATATTAACCACTTCCTTGTAAATAAAAAAATGCGTACTGCATGTAAATGAAATTATGCACTATTGATACAATATCTGTTATTCTGTTTCAGTTTTGATTTGCTCTATGATGAAGTAAAGCATCAACAAAGATCTGAAATTATTCTGTTGTTTTTCAAGCGAAGTTAAATTATTCATACTTAAGAATACTTTAGGAATAACCTAAGACTCAAAACCGAAAACATTTAAGGATACTAAAGAGCAACGGAAAATGAGATTTTCTAAAAAAAAGAGAGCAATCTCCCTTTTGTTTACTATTTTGCATTTGCTCTTTGAAATGCCTCTAAATTCCAATGCAAATCAAGTATAAACTAAACAACTTGGATTATCACATTTTGATATTTATCACAATCAGCATTGTCTACGATGGGAGCAATCTCCACCCATGGCGCCTTATTTTTGGTCCACACTTTCAACTTAACACAAATTAGCTGTACGCTGGTGTACGAGGATATGGTAGAACGAGACTAAGGTTGGAATACTTTTAAAATGCAGACTGGAATTGTTGGCTGTAGCGTATTGTATTCATGTGAAAGTGTTCTTTCATGAAATGCTTTTTCGCAATCGCAATTAATCTAAAAACCTGGATTCTCTGGTTTACATTCATGTCTATAGTAATTCACTGTTCATTGTGGCACGTACAACTGAAGCCATCAAATAAATCAGATTCACAATGAAGTTTCTCATGCCATTTATATTGGCATGGCCTACCAAAATGCACAAGTAGCTAACTAAAGCAGGGGTGGGCAGCCCAAGCCCCGCGGGCCAACTTAGTCTCGGAAAGAGAACTCTTGGGCCCGTGAAGAGGTAGACATATCATAAAAAAAATTTACCAGCTTTCAAGCTCTATTATTGCTGTCGTTATCAGACCATCATTTCCTTCTTCTTTTCCTCTAGAAAAGGGGTGATGGATGCGGGCCATTCTCCTAAACGCTGCCCACCCCTGAGTAACAGAGACCCCCGTCTTTAGAGGCACGGAAACTAGGCTTGGTCTGTCAATACCATTTTCAAAGGAATTGGTTCTGACATTCTAGTGATGGCAGCCCTTATTAAATTAAAAAATACAGTGGTTAAAACTTTCAAGTAAAATGCAAAGCTTTTGTTTCTTGACAGTGATGATTTTTGGCACCGACTACCCGCTACGATTTTAGGACTGGCTGACGTGAGGATGCAGTGATATGTTTCTACATTAAAGAGTTTCTTGTCCGCTCTCATGTTTCAGTGGATTGATTTTGTCAATGTTGAAATTGGATTGGTTTGCTGTTAGAGATCTTCACATTTCGCGAAGTTTCGTAAATATTGGAGTTGCCATGCTTTGTCTGTAAGTTGATGTTGTCTCATACAATGCTTTTGAAACCTTGTGCTTTCTATTTAGTTTTATTAGATCTTATAATTTCTTCCTATATTTCTAGGTATATATTTTGACTCTTGCGCTACAATTGCAGATCAGCAAGAAAACAAAGCTGATATAAGACGGAAACAATGACAAGCGCGAGCGATGATGCCGAAATCGAAGGAAAATATGGTAAGTAGGATGGCTCTCGTCTCGATTATTTTGTAGTATTTACAATGATCCCAGAGGAGTACTCATTTTAGTAGACAAAGGCTGCATCCTGTCAAGGGACTATTCAAACAAAGTTATGAAAAATTGCATTAGTAAGAATTGTTTGCTCATATTGTATTGGTCGCCAAAACAACAAAGCGTCTACTAATGAATCTCGTGGAAATCCGCTTGCATTAAGCAAGTCAAAAAATATCATAGATTATTTCCTTTGAAGATACGAGCAGAACATCAAGGATATTGAACTAATTCAGTTTGTGAAAACCAAAAAACAGGTATTTAATATACAGCGGTGGACTGTCATGCAGTTTTCCACGTGTGTTTCACGCTCAGGCGCACTATTTGTCGACTCTTTGTGCCTCTTCCCGGCCACTTTCTATCCATTGCTATATAGTTCTCTATGATTACTTATTGCTTCACTTTTCTTTATTTGCTTGATGTCAACTGAAGTTTTATGATGATCAAGCTGCGTTATGCCTTCCCAAGGCGTCACCACTATGGGGTGGAGTGAGTAGCGATGCCAGAAGGGGTAGATGCCCCCCTAGCTTGTTACTAAGGAATGGAGGGAGCAAAAAGTGACCCGCTCAAATCCATCAGTTCTGTTGTTACAATTACTCTCATCCATAAAGTAAAGTTAGCGAAATAATGGATGGAAAGTAATGTATTTGTTTACGTTACTTAGAAGCCCGCCTTTTAGTATTGTATGCCAAAACACCCCTCAAAAACGTCTTCCCCCCTCATTGTTGGGAATGAGGTGGAGATAGCCTCACCAGTTTTTCAGATTTTGGTTGGTTACTTTTTAAGGTGCAAGTGACACATGTTTGACATGAGGAACTTCGAATTCGCTACGGCTTCTGTAAATCATCGTGCTTCTTTATGATATTTCAGGGTATTCATGATGCTTTACTTGAAGTAGCCGTGATGTCCTCCAGACATGCAACATTGTATCGAGCCCTTTTTTGATTATATAGTCGGTAAATTACCAGGCACGTACCTGCAGGGAGACCAGGAAGGCAATGCCTCTAAAGTGATCGTACAGGCAGGTTTTACCCACTGGGCATTCCCTCTACAAGGTAATGAAGGATGATGGTGGATGCCATTTTGATTCGTTTGCCCAACTTGTCATTAGGCATGCGCAGTCAAAGATTTTGGGCACTTAAAACATTTTTGCCATGGCAGTGATATGCAGCAATAAGTTTCATATATAATCTATTTTGATAGAAAACATGTTCAGAAATATTATTCTGAAGAATTCAAACTCGTATGAAAGCCGTCAAAATAAATGAAAGTCATTTCGGTCTTTTGCCCCACACGCCTTACTTTTCTCTTCACTGTTTTATTTGAGTGTTATTGAACGCCCACCCATGAGCCCTGCCCTCACATGGAGTTTTCATCAACAATTGAGCCTACCGGGAAGGTAATCATTTACACCCTTCCTCTGACATGCTCTAATACCTTTTGGTTCATTACAGGTGGTTAACAGAAACTTGTGTCACACAAAGTGATGTGCCGAGACACCTTCTGTTAGGGGAGGGCGTCTTCCAGTTTTCCAGTTCCAGCGGTCCAAATGACCAGCTATTGTTTCTACAAAAAGAACTAGGCCACAGAACATATTGTGGCCAACTCTCTTGCAACATAGCTGAGTTTTCACTAACTTTCTTGCAAATTTGACAATATTGGGGAGGGGCGACCCCCACATCCCCCCATCAGCACATCCCTGGTCACACCTTTTTTAGGAATATTTTTAGTCGGTAACTACAAGCGTTTTTCGGCAAGTTTAGCCTCACACACTCTCCCTTGCTGAGTTGGCTAGGGTTGCCCCTTGTATAAATGTAAGTGGCACCCCGAGGAGGGGAGTCGCATCTGGTGTCCAAACTCTGTTGTGCCATTATTATAATTATTATCATTCTCATGAAATGTCGACCCGCAGTGTAAAAAATCTCTCTAACTAAGGATATAAATTAGGTAAAGTCAGCAATGACAATAAAATGTTTTGGAACTTAACACCACAGTTGGCAAATGCTTTTTGAAATTTATAGTTTTGTTTTTGAGATTGATTACAACATTGCATCCACCATGCATTTTGTCACCTACGTCACGAGACATCTTGCCATATTTTTCCAGACAATGACGAAATTAGCTAGACTATTTCAGAGAAATCTCAAGAAACAAAATATTGCTGTAATGATGTAATTTGTACGATGTCACGTACGTCACACAACTATGCAACCTTATTGGATGCAAAGCTGATTTGCAGATTTTCAGGCTCTGTACATTTTCACGGCAATGACGTTGTAGAGGTAGTTTTCAATTGCTTTCACTAGTATTTTAGCGTTTTAGCCTCAGATTTTTCTTTTTGGGTGTCTCGTACATCAAATGAGAATAGCCCTGTTCTTGTCAATATATATTCTTCTCTCAGCCAATTCTCGGTTTGTGGTGATTCTCCCACTTTATTGTACCCATGCTTAATTATTGGAGAATCCATTCGTCCCTATCATCTTCCAGTAGATTATAGATCAAGATTCTTTTTGTCTGAAAGCCACATATTTCTTAGAAAGCCACATTTTTCTTAATGTATTTACCTGAGATTCACACAAGAAGTTTAACACTAAATACAAACACATGCGTGGAATGTTAAGTAAAATCTACAATTATAGAGTACATTAAATCTCAGAATTTGTTCTTTTCAATAACTTGTTTAACTTAAACGAACCAAAGGTACACAGACAAACTTAATTTCATTAACGCGGCTTCTGTTGCTTCAGTATTACTGCTCTCATGGCTTTGTAATCTGGTTGATGCTGATTACGCTGAGAGCTTCTATCAGACTTTCATGCTTTCATTCTGGTTGTGGGTGATAGTACATTGTCCTTAGTGCGACTGCTCACATGCATAAGTGCAGGGCCGTAGCAAGCGCAGTGGCTTAACGCAGTTTAGGGGGCACCATAGTTCAAGAACTAAGAGCGCCTGTTCAAAAGGAGCCCCAACAAATTTTTTTTATAATGAGTTTTTGGCCATACTGTGCTTAAAGGGTCCAGCACAAGAACCCCATCGTACTCTCAGTTACGCCACTGAGCAAGCAGGGGCGTAAGGAGGTGCAATAACCCCAACTTTCGGTGACCTCGTTGGTGTATTAAGACTGAAGGACTTACCCTCAACCCATGAAATAGTCAAAAGAGTTTTGAAAATGCCCTTTTTGCATTACCACACTCCATAAAAGTAAGGAACTCTTGCTGAGAGAGCGCTTCTGGCGGTAAATTAACACCTCGGTCGATAAATTCACAGTTTTACCAGTTTCTCTAGGTAAATTATTGCCCCACACCCCCAAAAAAGGATGTCACGTGATGTCACTGCATATTTGGAACCAAACATAAGTCAATTCTTAGCTTCACCCATTCATGTAAATACTTACACAGTTTTTTAACGGTAGTACTTCACTGGTCCGATCCGATCTCCTAACCCTGGGAGTGGGGTTGTTGAGGCACCACTGATGACTCCCGGATGACCCTCCTCCATCAGTCTCTGTCCTCTGCAGCTCGCTGCGAGTTGGGGAAGGTCAGGCCTGTCCACTCTTTGATATTGTCTTCCCACCTCTTCCTCTGTCTGCCTCTCTTTCTCCCTCCAGGTACGGTGCCCTGCAGGATGGTCTTGGCAAGTCTGCTGGATCACGACACATGCCTGTACCATTTCAGCTTTCTGCTTTTCACGATTGAGAGCAGATCTTCGTAGGGTCCAATTGCTCTCGTGATCCTGTTACTGACTTCCTCGTTTGTGATGTGGTCTTTGTAAGAGATGTTCAGGATCTTACGGTAGCATCTCATTTCCAGGGCTTTTATCAGTCTTTGTAGTTCTGCTGTGAATGTCCAGGACTCACATGCGTACAAAAACACTGAGATGGCCAAAGTGCACATAAGTCTGATCTTCGATGCGAGGGAGATGTTTGTGTCGCGCCAAATTGTCTTCAGTTTTGCCAGTGCTGCTGTTGTCTGTGCTATCCTGGCCAGTACCTCTGGTTTGGACCCTTCATCAGTAACGATGGCTCCCAAATACTTAAAGCTGTTCACAGTTTCCAGTTTCTGGCCCTTCACTTTGATTTCCTTTTTGATGCCCTGAGGGTTGTTAGTCATGACCTTTGTCTTCTCGGCGCTGATCTCCATGCCGTATGCCTGTGAGGTCGTGTCCAGGCGGTCAACGAGGCTGATTAGCTCTTCTTCACTGCCTGCCAATCCGTTGATGTCATCGGCAAAATGTAAGTTGGTGATCGTTCTGCCACGAATGCTGACTGATCCTTCATGGTCTGCTAGTGCGTCAGTCATTATCCTCTCTAGGAAGACGTTGAAGAGTGTCGGGGACGGCAAACAGCCCTGTCTCACTCCGACTGTCGTTCTGAACCACTCGCCTGTGGTGCCGTTGAACAGGACTGCGCTGGTGGCTCTGTCATACAGGTGTTCGATGACTCGGATGAGGTTGGAGCTGATGTTGCAATACCTCATGGTGGCCCACAGCGCAGTGTGCCAGACCCTGTCAAACGCTTTCTTGAAGTCAATAAAAACATGGTATAGATCTTGTTGGTGCTGTAGATGTGTCCCCCACTTTTTGCGTGCTTCCTACGTCTCTGATGAAAAATGTATAAAATTAATACAAAACTACAAAGTTCTTTAGCTGAAAAGATCCTTCAAAGGGTGTGACACAGGGCGTTACCAGCTTCTTTAAATTCAGTTTGAGAATTATATCTCAATTTGTAATGGAGGTATGATAGTGAAATTTTCTAGACAAGATTTTCTAATGAAGCTGCAGGAACTGGACTATATCAATACCCTTACTTTTCTACTTTCAAAGTTTCTGCCACTTTTATTCCGAGTGCTCAGACAAAAATAATATTTACTCAGTGAGTTTTTCCTCATTCATCAAACTACTTCTTTGTAGTCTAGTTCCTGGAGCTTCATTAGAACATCTTGCCTAGAAAATCTCATTATCATATCTTCATGACATGTCAAGATGCCATTCTCAAAACGACTTTAGAGACAAAGGTCACATCTTGTGCTACACCCTTTAAAAGTTATTTCTAGCTAAAGACTTTTATCCTATTTTTATACCTTTTATGCACTTTTAGATAGTTTGAGTGGCCAAGCGGCCCAGCCAGTTCCATTAGCTTAATTGAAGCTAAGCAAAAACTGGATGGGCGACCTTCCAGATGAACGACCAAACAGCTTACTCCGGTGTCCTTCGGAAGGGACGTTAAACTAGGGGCCCTATGCCTAGCTTGAAGTAGTGATATAATAGCCCCTAACTTAGAGAATGTATTAAAAGTATTTTTTTTATGGTTTGAAAATGTTCAACTACTTTCTAGAATCATACCCTCATGGGTCTTCTTCTCATTGGCGGAAGTTTTCCTGTAAAAATAGGCAGGCCATAGCAATCTTAAATTATTGGTCAACAATACTGTAATCTCAGTTGTCCACTCAGGAAAGCCTTGAAATGTATGATGATTGTCATGCATTGACCCAGATTCATGTGAGAACTACATCAATAAATCCAGTGGGGTCGTCCAAAGAACGTAAGAAGGGGGGGGTGGCTGTTCCTAAAGAAATAGTCGACCACACTCTTAAATGCAATTGTTTTTGACTACACCCTCTTCATAGTTGTTAATGCTTTATATGAATATCAGTACTACTGGTTGGCACAGTTTCAAAAAATGGTATGCAAATCTAAAATCGTAGAGGTGATTAATACATGATAATACATGATACATGATGTATAATGTGAAGAAATTGTTATGACTGGTAGTGTGCCTTTTGTAGTGATGTCTGGTCTTATTATAAGAAGTAAGAGAAAGACAGATTCTTGACAGGGGGACTGAGCCCTCACTAAAATAGCCAACATTTTAAGAAGGGGGCTGAGCCGCCCTGAGTCCCCCTTCGATTACACGCCTGAATAAAGCACTAAATGAAGCACTACACCCCATCTTACATCGCAAGTCCTTAGCACAAGATTTTTTTCAAGATCATACTTCGATTGATTGCTTTGTAAAAATTGTTTCAAATTTGAATTTAGTCTATTCATTCTCTCTGACTCTAAGAAACATAAAAATGTATTTTTTTTTTAATTTTCATAATTTTAACTTCACTGCGCACTTTTAGGATTTGCTTAGTCAACTTTTTGAGTTGCAACATTTTATGCACCCAAAATAATGATAAATCTTGGTAGATAACAGAAATTAAACTGTTAGACGGCAACCAACATAACATAAATGACATGTTGTAAACAGATTAAGTCGAGCACCTGGATAATCGAGGGATGGTTAATCGAGGAAAAACTGTAGCTGATATCAGATACAATCTTATATTTATTTACTGTTGGTAGAAATTTGCAATGGTTGTATTTACAGATGAAAGCCAAAAAGGTCAAGGCACAGAGTACTAAAATAAATCAACTATTTAATTTACATAAAATAAAGTAAAGTAAAATAGATTGAAAAAATTACACTAATAGTTTTTGCAAATGTCGCACGTGCAATAAACTGCCATTCCAGGATTTTTTTTTGGTTTCAATATGGCTAAGCTCTGTGCAGTTTAGCTTCATCACCGAGGCTATTCCAGATTGGACTTCCTTTAAATTTCAATGAGTTAGTACCAAATTTCTGTGATTTGACAGCTGTAAGCTCGTAAGATTAGTTAATTCTGAAATCATGTTCCAACACTTCTCAAATTTCTCTTCTGAATTTTCAAAATTCCATCTTCCTGCAAGATTGCATCAAGCGCCCCTTCGCCATCATTATTATAACCTATTCTCGTCGTATTTTTCGTTTTTCTACTTAGTTAGTTATCTGCTGTGCAACTTCAAAACAACTATATCAGAGGACAGTATTGGAAATTTGACATCATGACCATATTCGGTAGTGATTTGGCTTTTTTCCTTATAAGGAGGTTGTTGTAAAAAAGGGATTCTTGGGCTATTAGTTATGACTAGGGCGGTCGAAAGATCTAAAAGTCAAATTTGATCAAAATAAAGTTATAGATCTTAATTTTCTGGAATAAAGTCAAGATCTTGAATAGAGTCAAATAAGTCAAAAGCAGAGTGCAATGCACATACGTATATTTACTTCAAGTATATTTACATAAGTACATTGCACTCTACTTTTTACTGTTTTGACCCTATTCAACATTTTTGACTTTAGTTCAGAATAAAACAGGTAAGCTTGCATAAACGAGGTGGCTAGTCGCTTTTCAATAGTTTTTGTTTTGTCATCTTGCTGCTAACTATTCATGCTGCTAGAATTTAGTACAACTGGTTGAGAAAATACCCTCCAGCAAATATGCCATTTTTCAAGGCTATCGCAGGGATTCACAAGCTTACCTTGGGAAAGATTGTACCATCTCAAAACTATATTTCTGAAATGCTAAAAATTAACGAAGTTTAAGCAGAACCCTGCTAGAAGGGCTTGACTCGAAGATATGCAAAAGCCAAAATTAGGTCAAAAATTCAAACTGTTAGGTCATCTGACCGCCCTAGTTGTTACCCCTATATCTCTATTTTGTTATTCTTCAATTGTTGTCTTGCAACTGTACCATATGAGCACCATATAAAGCAACAGAATCTAAAGTGAGACTCGTTTATCCTAGAATAAGGTAGCATTTTCAAGGTTTCTCGAAGTATGTATTTTCTTGCAAAGCTTTGGGTGATGCCATAGGTAAATAGTCTTTCCTACTTGGCTGCTTATCTGTCTACCCAAAGTATTTGGTTGAATCTTTATACTGAATAGGTTCCCTGTCAATGATAGGCTTTTAGACCGTTTTTCTCTCTCCTCATTTGTTAGTAAACATTTTCTTTGCAATAAAAACAAAAAAACCATCTTCATACAAATTTCTAGGCTTTCGTCTCAAGCTGATTTTTTGTAAATGACATGTGCAGCCAAAACCTTCCTCCGGTTCACAACTGAAGAGCCTTTGCTTTTCAGGATTCTGTCCGAGTTTGGCATATTTCCATGCCACCACTCTTCTAGGTCTTTTTGATTCAGAAATTGTCACTCTGTTACTTGTTCTAATACTTTATCAGGTTAAGTAAGATTAATATTAGCTGCATACCTTTTTTGATGAGCAAGGCATAAATTTGATGTAGCGAAGGAATAAAAGTAGTCCCAGACGTGAACTTTGAGGAGCACCACACGTGATAAGACCGCTGTCAAAATAGTCATTCACTTAACCAATATTCAAGTAAATAATATCAAAAATGCCAGTAATTTACTCAGTAAGTGCATATCGTCGATTGCACACCGCCCACTTATTGTAGCAAAGGCATATTTTTCAATTTTCGGGTTATAATAAGTGCTTCAGTTCTTGACTATTAAATTTCTTTCAATTTTCGACAACATTTCCATAATTTTCTTTTGAGTTATCAATATTTGTTCCTAAATTTCCTTCCATGACAACTGCATTACATTTGATTTGTTTAGTGTGCTTTTGTGAATTTTTCCCCAATGCCAAATAAGAGGTACATTGTTGTCATTAACTTCATGCATTCATATCAGATGTTTCAATAAGCTAATTGTATTTAAAAAAGTGATGCATGAATTTGCAGTATCAAAAATTTCTTACTTGATTATTTATCTGTATGATTTTTCTTTATTTATTTTTTGCCTATTTTATTTATTCATTTGCTTTTTATACATTTGTTTGATTATAATTATTGATCATAATTATAATGGTAATTTACTCAATTAATTTATTTGCTTCTTATGCAATTACTTATTTATATATAGTGTCAATTCTATTTTTATCCAACCATCGGTTCATTTCTATTCATTTCTCGATTTATGTTTCAGTTTATTTATTTCTCTGTTCAGTTATTCATCTCGTTATCTATGTCTCTGTTTGAATATATATCTGCTTATTTATTTTCTCTCGTTATCTATTCCTCCATTCATCCAATTATCCGTTTATTTACTTCTCAATTCATTTCTTTCTATAGTTCTTTCTTTCTCTATTTATTCTCTATTTATTTATTCCTCGATTTGCTTGTTTCCTATTTATTTACTGCCCTATTCATTTAATTCTCTATGTGTTAATTTTTCTATTCATTTATTTTTTATTTATCTATTTACCTGTGTATTAATTAGCTAATTATGTAATTCATTTCTTTATTTATTTATTTCTAAGTTTAGTTATTTTTCTATTTATTTACTACCCTATTTATTTATTTCCCTATGTATTAATTTCTCATTTTACTTATTTTCTACTTTTTATTTATCTATGTATTAATTTGTTTATCTATTTATTTGTTTTTGTATTTATTTATTTTCTATTTGTTTTTTCTCAATTTATTTATTTTTCTATTTATTTACTACCCTATTCATTTATTTTTCTACGCATTCAATTCTCTATTTATTTTTTTCTACTTGCTTATTTATCGGTGTATTACTTAATTAATGTACATATTTCTTCATTTATTTAGCTTTTTTATTTACTTCTCTTTTCATTCATTTCTCTATCGTTTATAGCTTTCTGTATTTGTTTCTTTATTTATATGCCTAGTCGCTTATTGCATATTTATTTAACTAGTTGTTTATTTATTTATCTATTTATTATTTATGTTTCCAGTCAGCTATTGTCTATGCTCATCTGTTTATTTATTTAAATTTTCTGCAAGTTAGCTATTGCTTATTTGCTTATATTTATTTATTTATCCAATTTAGTTTTGTTTATCTAGTTATTATGCATTTATTTGTTTAATTTCCAGCATGTATAAGTATACTTCTTCAAAGGATATTGACAGCAAAAAACGATGGTTTGAAACATTCCTTGGGTGCAATTCATTTTTAAGGATCTCATTTTGTTCAGTGTTTTGAAAGACACCGTTGTTCTTTTCATTGAAAAGTACTTTTGAATGCCTCTCCGCAGGAGCCTGCAACCGTCTGTGGCATGTACAAATAGAGATTGAAGGTCATCACCTCTTTTGAAATACCCAGCGCTTAGATTTCGGCCTTTGTTAGTGTTTGACGAAGCTGCTCATTTTCTCCTCAGCACTAATTCAATTCTAAAGTTGACTAAGGTGCTCTCCCCTACTTATCAGCCTTTCCTGGAGTGACCTCAGTAATCCTTGAATACAACTTCGGCTTCCAGAGCAAACGTCTGTTCATGTAAACAATACCGAACTGACCTGATTCAGCAAGTCAAATCTATTTGTTATATTACCACCGAACAATCTATGTTTGCCAATGCGGAAGGACATAAACTCCCGTTAGAGAGCGACGGAATTTGGCTCAATAAGGTAATTTTGCTCAACTTTCTAATTTCGTTGACAGATCAATATTAATGCTCGCGTAATTAATGCTTAATATCGTCACCAATTGATATTAGTTTTATGAAGTAAAATCTGCTTTCTTGTCGAAGCATGCCCTAATTAAAGAGTTCGTGCCTTTGGTGTTGGTTGCTTTTTATGAAATACGAAAAAATTAGCAACGTATAGTGCACAGATATAACATTCCTTGTCCTGGATTCTTTGTTGATTGGGAAAGACAAAAGACCAGTTTAGGAACGGATTCTTTGGTCACTAACAAAAGCCCAGATTTGAAAGTAGATGTTTAGCAAAGTTCTGGAAATTATCAACGTCTAGGAATAGAGATTTATCAGGACTTTGATAGGTAAATAATTACCATTTGCTTTCGCTATACACAAATTCGCTACTTATTCTTGTAAAGATATCTCGAAATGGTGGTATGCTAGTAAGGACAAACTTCGAACTTCAAATGTTGTCTTATCCATTTATTGCGAAGGCCGTATTATAGGAAGTTCATTTCTCCGCGGAAGTCATTATTCCCTTAGCAACCATTTTGTTCGAAGGTGTCCGACATCCCATCTTGTTTTTGCTGTTATTTCTTAATGTTAAATTTTATTGGCCCAGTCCAACCTTATCTCAAGGAGGTGGGTCGTTTTCAAATAACGATGTCATTCATCCAACACAAAATTTGTACCATCGTGTTGTGCATATAATTGAATTGAGGTATATTTAGAGTTATTTGTTGCATCTTGAAACGACTCACAAAGCTACGTTTATTTTCGGGTTTTTAGTATTATTCAATTTCTGGTGTCGCAGTTCCATCGCATTATTGTTACGGTATTTCATTGCAGTCTCGTTCTTCATTGCGGCCGTTGGATTCTTTCTATTTAAACTTTAAACATCTGTTTGCTTTTGCCGTATTCGTATGTACATAATTTTCTTTCAAATATTGTTGCTGTGATGACCGCAATAAACGACGTCGCATACCACTGCTTGCGAACAACAAAGGCTGTGAAATTTCTCGGTGCAAACTATGTACATGGGAGTTTACAGGAGTTATCGTTTGTTTAGCCAATAGAGTAACTTTTTACAGCGGCTGTAAAATATTGCATAACATCACAATCTGAAGTAGTTCAATAATTATTTTAAGCTTTGATTGTTCCGAATAATCGCCCATCATTGTTAGTTTTTGACCCCTCTGTTCTTCTTTCAATCCCCCACCCCATTCATTAGTTTTCTAAATATAGATGTTTTTGAGCTTTTTCAGTCAAACGAACATTATTTATTATTCTCTGCTTCAGACATCTTAGCGTGTGAAAGTGTCACAGTAGCTCATCAAAATATGACTCCTATTTGCCAACCTCCCCTTATATTCCAGCCCCCTAGTTATTATTTTTCAGGGTATTTTCCAACTCCACAATTATTCCCATACGCAACTAATCTGTACTCCAGAGTATGTAACTTAAAAAATGTTTGTCGTAAATCTTCTCGAAGGCTGGAAGGCCAATGCTTTGGCTATGTGAAGAAAGGGCAGGAAATTCGAATGAGCCAAGACAATCAGAGTTAACTTCAAGTTTACGTAAAATAATGCACACATGCCTAGTTCATCCATATTTCAGGGCCATCTATAAATATATTGTTTCTTAAAATATGTTTTGGTATTTGGTAAACAGTGAAATAACAGAGGTACACAGGGCACTTATGAATTCAGATTGGGTCTCAATCGTAATTTCCACTCCGAATGCAGTTATTCAAAACAACCTTGTCTCTTGAGGGACCTTTAGGGGCTCAAAAGCTTAGGGATCTTTATTAGTTGTCCTACCCTCAGCTTAAGTCGGTTACGCCAACCCCCTCCTAAGTCGGCTAGGCCTCTGTAGGGTATTTGGATTTAACATTGCCTTAATAAGGAAACTAAGTAGTCTTGATAAGATTACTCATTGCTTTCTAAAGATATTTAGCATTTTGATCTGATAGATTGATTAGATCTAATGTTATATATAGCAAAGGTTAAATTCCAAATGGCAACCGCAATCTTTTGATAACATTTCAAGCATGTAAACGTGTATTCTTTGGTCTTGTATAGCTACCTGCAAGATGCTTCGTTGGAGTTTATTATCTTGCTCCCCAGCATATCAATTTCTTCTGTGTTTGCGTTCGATATGCCACCAGTGCGTCTTCCTAATCAACGAACGAAAACCGATGCTTTGTTTTGATTTTGTTCGATCAACAAACTCGCAGCGATTTGTTTTTAGCTGGTAAGTGTGTTGGAGAATGTGCCACCTTTGTCATAAATATTCTTAATTGTTGTTAACAGCTATAGAAACTCCTGTTTCAATATTAAAAGCCATGTCCCCTCAGTTTTTATATGCTCTGAAATATATAGATGCTACACTGATTGTGCGGAAACCTTCCCCCTGTGCGGCATGCTTTGGGAATTTGCGCTGGCTGCTACGCTGCTGGGGTAGACTTGGCGCGGCGCTGTCTTGTGATCAGTAATAATTAACGAATTGATTAACCAGTAATTTATAGTTTGATTTTATGTATGATTCAATTTTTTCTCAGTTAGCCAGTGTTAGGTAGCTTTTGA
>WIPJ01015131.1:432105-459883 GCA_018155075.1 Cassiopea andromeda | reverse complement strand
AAGAAAGCCCCCCCCCCCCCTCGAATTTGCGCCCCCATGATATCCTTGTCTTTTAATTTTATCTCATAATTTTTGTCTAAGATTGTAAATATTTTGCATAATTTTATCTTTATTCATACTTTACGTATGAGAACAGTTCAAAACATTTTATAAAGTCGCCCTCTTTTAAACGCCCCATTGTCACAAACCCAAGAATTGCAACAAAAGAGAGCACTCTTTGTTCAAATCTTTGTAGACATTTAAAAGACAAACTACTACGAACTGATGAAAAGTTCGCGTTCTACCCTCGTCCTCCATGACTCCTTTGCTCCCGTTTACTCGACTTTGCACTTGCTTTCTACATCTCTCCTGTCTCTTCCTCCTCTCTTCTGTCTTTTCCTCCTCTCTTCTCTCTCGTCCTCCTCTCTTCTGTCTCTTCCTTCTCCCCCTCTAACTTAAAGCTATGCTAGATATATACAACATGAGAATACACTTCTAACAGTAGATAGACATGACGAAGTACTATTTACAATGCGAAAGTAGGACATGAAAGCGTAGGAAAGGAAGGGCATGCAGAAATAATATAACTAATTATGCAAAACTAAGATAACATTAACTATGGTAAAATATACATAAATAAACTAATGATAACCAGGGTATCGATACGGCCTAACAATTCTGGGAAACTCCCGCACCAACCATCTAAACAAAAGAAGAGGAGTGTGCAATTATAATACAGCAAACATGATGCAAACATTGACGCACAAGCTAAAGAACAATACCATACAAATGCTATACAAAACAAACAAGCCTAAAAAGAATAACCTAATTAAATATAATACGCAGGAGCATCCTGGGTATGTGACACCGTCGAATAGAATGCCTTGAAAAGTTGAAAATTCAATAAAAGTCCGGAATTTTATTCGAAGAATTGCAGCAGTTAGTAAAATTAAGACTTCAAGAGCCATTCGCTCTTACGTTGCTTCCAAAAGGAGCAATTGCCTAATTTGGTATCCATCGCCTAATTTGGTGTCCATCGCGTAATTTGGTGTTCATCGACTATTGCCTAATTTGGTGTTCATCGCCCCCATGGAAAAGTGCTTTTGGTGAATAAGCAAGGTGTCTTTGTCAGTGACTCCCCTGCTTGAATCCTGCCCTCCTCCCAATGTTCTATACCTTATTCTACAATCTTAAATTTTTTTCCAGTCTTTTAGACCATGTACGTCAAATTTCAAATTTGTGAAAGAGAGATTTCGGAATTTTGTGCTCATTGTCTTGATATGATTAATTCATCTTGCTAATTCTGGTTTTTTTGATGTTAACATCCAAATGGCTTTAGCTTAAGGTTATCGTTTATTCCAAACACGGAGACTTTTTCGTTACCATAACCAGTGATAACATCAGAAATATATTTATTCTCCTAATGTAGCACCCAGTTTTGTTTTATCTACTGCAAATAAGATAGGATATCCTCCATAGTTTTCTTCTGGAGATTTTTATCTCGTTAGTAGAAAAGTAGACTATAGTCTATTATGCGAAATCTCAGACTTTAATTCGAAAGAGCGCGTGTCATAGAGTTCAAATAGCGATGAAGGGTATAATGCGTTCGCTAACAACGTAAACATGAGGACTACGGAGAAGATTGCAATCCATAGAAGATACCCAAACTAGAGCTTAGATATTCACCGACAGTTGATTTTGACAATAGAGGAGTTATAGCTTGACTTAAGGTGCAGTCTAGAGAATATGTCACAACTACACGTGTTTTTTCATATGGAAACTATCATTCTGCTTGAGCCTCAGTTTTTTTAACTTTTCCCGAAATTGAGCCTGAGATTTTCTTAAAATTTTCTTAACTTTTAATGAAACAAACTGCCTTTATGGGTTATACTGTCTTTGCTACACTTACATACTCAAATTTGCATTCCATCTTTACCATCTTGAATGTAAAATTGACGTAATATTGATTTTTTGCCAGCAAAAGCACTTAATTTTGGAAATGGAACCTTGTGGTTTTCTTAAGATTTTGGCCATTTGAGCCCTATTTTCACATAAACTTGTTTATTGTAGGAAAAACTTGCATGTAAAATATTCTTATTTATTTCGTGTACAGGCAACCTACTAATCCAAATTCATTAGGTAATTGTTTTTCCTATAGATGGTGCTAATCCGAGTTTCTTATTCATCTATAGACGTACCCGCTGATCAATTATCAAAGAGGGATGTTTTGTCCCATACAAATTCGCATGACCGTGCCTTACAGGACTGGGAAATCATTTACCCTGCAACATGCAGTATATGTGAAAAGCAATTTAGAAGCAATTCAACATTTTTAGTTCATGTTTGGAGCCCAAGACATCGTTGGAAACAGGAGAGAGTCAACATGAATTTAAATCGCGAATCTGGAATAGAATCCCCAGTGGGGAAAGAAGGCAGGTGCTATATTTGATCGCTAGTTAGGTAGCGTTTTTAGTTTGTTTAGAAAATTGTGCATCTTCCTTTGCTATCTTTTTGTCCACAACTTGCTATGGGCTTTATGAGGCCTTTACTCTACGAAAATGAACTCAGGTTCATTCCTGGTCATGTGAACCCATGTTGAACTCATGCTCACTCATCCCAGTTTAATTTACGCCAGGAAAAGTATCTGTAGACGACGCCGTGGGCTCAATCCGGGCCGATTCCATTACGCAAAACCTCAAAGAGGGCAGCGCATCTTTTCCTTTCGAGGAGTCGCTAACTGATATCATTTAAGTAATGAAATAGAAGCTACTCCTTCGCTGGCTACTTTCGAAATGAAAATAATGACGTCTTTGAAAGACCAAAGAAGTCGATAGTCTACATCAATTTTTGACACACTCGCGAGCTCTTACATTTTACATTTTGCTTTTTTCAATGTAAGTTAGGACTAGTTGTATTTTCTTTATTTCGTTGCACAAGCTTGCACATTGTAAAGCAGTTAATTACCGAATACATTTATCCTGTTTAAATAAACAAAATGTGAAATTAAGTGAAAATGGATGGGTAGGTGTTGTTTCGCAATTATCTACTTTTGTCCTTCAAACAGACTTGCAGTTTTTCCACCGTTTGTTCATGTGATGGTAATTGTCAAGTTGCTGTTGAATCTTTTCATCAGCTCTAATACTTTTCAACACTAAGACTTCATCATGCAACCAAAATGATCCCAGATGTGTTCCTTTCATGCTTTCCTAGCAACTTACTATCATAATTTCTTGTTAGTTATTATTTCTCTTCCAAGATGGCGCGATATTCACAATAGATTCCGCATGCGAAGTAGAAAACTAACTGGGGCTCAACATTGTTTAGAGTCTACGCTGCAATTTGAAAAATTTACCCCGGGTTCAACCCTCCTCTGCAGATAGATCAGCTGAACCTGGCCTGAGCCCGGGTCAGTTACATTTACGCTACACAAATTGTATTTAAATAAGCTCAATTTGGCTTGAGTCCGGGTTAGGTTGCTACCCGGGAAGAAAGTGAATGGCGGTAGATTTGCGTTACCTCTGTTTTTGCTTTATTAATGACCTTGGCTATTGTCCTATGTAAATTAGAGCTTACTGTGTGCTACAGCCCACGTATGGGCAACCCACAATTTCATTATCAAAACTGAAATTAAAATTCATGCAAAGGAGACGACTGCTTATTTATATGGCCTAGAAAGCATGATTGGCTGGAAGCCATCTTTGTTGTTTCAATTACCCAGCAACAGTTTACAATGACGCAATTGGCAATTGAAATGACGAAAGCTAATGATGACATTGTTCTTCTAAGGTAGTGTAAAGTATAATTCATGTGTGACTCTTTAACCGTAGTATTTTAATTAATTTCCTCTTAAATGAATTGACTTTGATTGCCCTTTGGCAGTCCTTATGCTAATGTGTTGCTACACCTTGTCATTAAAAGATTTGATGCACATGAAGAAAGAAGGTCAAGCACTAGTAGATGATGATCCAAAAAAGGCTGTTCTTCTCTTGTCAAAAGCGGGAAAAGGTTTGTTGTGGATTTTATTTTGAGTTTGGAGCCGGTGTTTTATTGTGAGCAAGGATGTTTTAGTCCATGGAAAACTTTGTGTAGCACAACTGTAGCGCTGGTTAACGATTTTATCAAGTGCTTTAATATTAAGATTTGATTGAAAGTCTTTGCAGAGAAGCTTGAGAATTGACAATTCTTACTTCCACAATTTGCAGTAACCGTTTTCAAGAAAAATCAGGAGGTACACCAGTTCTGAATCGACTGAGTATTTTAGTAGCTTAGTATTTTCTGAGTATTACCTTTGGTCAAACTAATTTTGCCGAAAAGTTTTCGACTCAATGGCACCTGGGGGTCTGGTACTACTGTATTAGGCCTTCCTCTACAATGTTTACATCATGTTATTACTATAATTCCTTCTTTTATTATGTAATATTTTTGTTGTAATTGGATATGTTGAACAGAGAACCACTTGTAGATCAGATCCGACTGAAGGGCATCCCTCAATAGCTGAATAGAAGTGAATTAAAATTACCCCACCCCCTCCCTCCCTTTTAACCGCCACAAATTATTTAAATTCACTTGTACACGTGTAGTGTGGTTGACGGTACGGCAACGTTTCATATTGCCTTATTATTTTGTTGCAAGAATTAATTAACCAACTATAAGAATGGAGCTGGACCAATTAATGCACATTTTAACGAAGCTGTCTTAAGAGTGTGCACAATTCATGATGACGCTACACTGCAGGATGGTTTACAGGACAAAACAACAAGAGGTGTGATCAAGCACATTTTCCCTGCAGCCAACAACAAATGAACAATAAAACTGCAAAAAATTTTATGGAAAAGATCGTTTTTATTCCAGTAGGGACCTTGCATCTACGAAGACCGCGTTCTGTTGAAGTTTGCTTCAGATATGATCTCATATTTGTTCTGAAGTGGTAGGAAAGTTAGACTGGGTTTCCAACCTCATAAAAATTGTAAGATATGCTAGAATAAGAGAAATATCCTACAAAATCCTTAAAAACCCTAAAATTTCAGAAATATTTTGCTGTTTTCCTAAATTTCTCCAAAATTTTTCTTAAGTTTATCATAATAAAAATGGTCAAATCATCACTTTTCTCAATGTCTATCGTGAATGTATTATTTTCTGAATGGGCATGTTGACTTTTTGTGCCATACCAAAACTTTCTGTTATAATGACATTTTCTGCTATACCATAATGACCTCAATGCTTTCCAAATTTCTCTGGAAACTGCAAAACCACCTAAAAATGGGCGAAGAAAATCTCCCAACTTCTCCTAAACATTAAAAAAATTGATGAAGTAAGAGTATGCACCCTGTTAGAGGTACTTTTAATGTGGTGTACTCATTAGTAGTGTCAGATTTTCTTCTTTGCCGAGCAGCTAAAATGTCTGAGTGGCAAGTCTCTTCATGATTTTCAAAGGAAATAATCTTATTGGATGCCCAAAGTGCAGGTAGAGCTTATTGGCCATAGCTTTCCAATTATAATAGAAAACTTCCAGAGAATGAGATAAACAGAAACTCTGGATATTGTCCAATGAAGGATTCTTGAGTATTCGAAACAGTATTTCTGTGTTGTGGATATTTGAAGTTTCGTTTTACGATTCGTATTTGCCTATGAAGTATCTGTCATGTATTGTAAAAGTAAAACTTCATTTTAAAGGTCCTTAGGGAATCAAAATTGTATTAAGTCGAAGTGATTAAATAGAAGTTGTTAGTTGTTTACGCTGGAGCTAGGCCTATTTACTGCGTGTGATCTATCAATATCTACCAGCAATTTCATCATAGAAATGCCCCTGAGAGCATTATTGGGCGGGATTTTATCATTCTTAACAATACGAAAAGGCTTATACCATGGTGACAACATATTCAAGTGTATCATTTTTATTGTCTTTCGTGTCTTTTCACATTCTTTATGGTTGTTTTCCATAGAAGATTCATGTGCGTGATCTTTAGGATGTATGACACATGCTATAAGTACGGCTGTGGTAAAAATTCGAACGTTTCTGTAGTTTGGTTTGCCTTAGTGGTCTACTAGAAGTTCAAATTTACTGGTTTATTTTACCCACTAACACAGAAAGTGCCTGATTCAAACTTCTAATTGCATAGCATAGCGTCCATGTTCGCTTATCTTTTGTTGATATCAAATTGCTACCTGCTACCAGTTGATTCTGAATTCATTCTGTATTTCGTTAAACAGGTTTTCTTCAATTGCATGAAGTAGAAAACGCCAGAAAATGCTTCCAACAAGCTCTTGCAATGGCTGAACAGTTTCTGAAACATGGCATGAAAAACGCAACCTGTCACATAAAGGTTTGGCTAGTCGACATTCTCTTATTTTCTACATGTATTTAAAATGATTCAATTCATGTCAGCTAACTCTCTTCAGGGCCGCCGAGAGAATTCTGAGGCTCCGAGGGAAAAGAGAAAGGCGAGACCCCCTGCGAGCGAAGCGAGCAGAAAATTCTCAGGGTTTAGAAATTAACTTTGGAAAATTATTGGAAAATTACTGCTGGTTTACTTTATGAGGCCCCCAGACCTTGAAGCTTTGGGTGTTATGAGGCCTCCTAGAGCTTGAAGTCCTGGGGCAATTTGCCCCCTTGCCCCCCTCTTGGTGGTCCAGATTTGCTCACTCTATCTTCCTTGTTGTTTCTCTCTTCACCTCCCTCCTCCCGTCATACTCTATGAATTTCACTTGCCTTCTACACCAAACAGGCCTTAAGTTGCACTCTTTTTATCTACCACTGCTTCTACGCCAATCAAGTGTTGTTTGATATAGCATTGCTTCAACGCCAATTAGACCTTAAGTTGCGCTCTTTTGATCTACCATTGATTTCATTCCTGCCTGAAATTATTGCGATAGCTGCGTTGACATAGCTTCCTATTTATTAGGCTCTGTTATTTAGATATGTAGTACATCCTTTTCCTTCATATAATTATTTCACAACTATATTGAATTTATTTTTGCAAAAAATATCCCGTCAAGGTAAGCGCAATATCAATTAAGATTACAATCTATAGTTAGCTGTAAAAAACGTTGGTAGATTACTGTAGTGGCTCTGGGCTGTTACTGGCAATATGCTGCTTTTAATGTGAGTTGCGTTTCGACTTTGTTTTGAAATGCAGGAAGCTTAGCAGTTCCTTGATAGTCATTTTGATTTTTTCTATAAGGAAAAATGGCTAAAGTTTTATCGTAGAATTTAACATATTTACAATTTCATCAAGTGAGTCTAGTTGAGATTATTTCAACTCCGTCTAGTACATCTCTGTTTTTAGCTTTTAAATTGGAGCTCATATCATATCAACAATTTTGTTGATAGTAGGAAAAAGAAATTAAGATAGCAAAATTACTGCCAATTAAGGCCTACTGGCTTAAAAAATTAAAATATTACAGGTGTAAAATAAAAATTGATACATATCATGTTAGATACCCAACCTGTGCTTTGAATGAACCGTCTACACCCATTCCCAGGGGCCACTGCAATAATGTCAAACATTAATAAGGTCCAACGTTAAATAGTCCGGAACAATAAAAAGGTTGGGGACCACTGCTCTTGATGACAGACAGCAAGTTAGAGCATTGTTGTACGCATCTCTAGCGCTCTATTAATCTTTCGCTAACTTACTTCTTCAAGAAGCCTCTCTGAGGGAAATCTTCGAAAGACTTCTCAAAGGCTATGCAAGAATCTTTTTTAATTTTATAAAAAAGTAACTGAGTTCATGGTGCTTGTATCTTGCGAGAATTCCTGTTGCTAGTTTTGACAGCGTTGTGAAATTTATCTTTCAGGACGACGTGTTTGAAGATGCTATGTGTAGAGAAGAGTCTATACGTAAAGGAAATTTGTCAGGCAACAATAAAAACAATGGTGTTAATGGTATTTATTTTGGTCGAGAAAACAGCGATGTATTTATCGATGATGAGAACAACAATAGCGTCGATGATGGACCTATCGAAAGAAGGGCCGAAAATGGAGATGAGTTTCGAAGCAGGAGTCAAACGAGGCCAAGGATAAAGAGATTTAAAATGGAGAAAATGAGCAGAATGTACTCAAATTATAAATTGCAAAGAGGAACCGCTGACCTATATGAAACCATGGTTCAATGCTATGCGGAGAGTTTTGACATTGATTTAAAAGCGGGAGCTGATGAGAATGAAAAAGACCAAAGGCAAAGTTTGAAGTTATCGGAGATCCTCATGAACAGAGACTTAGTGCTTAAAGAGCTGGCAGACACAGAAAAAACATACGTTGATAGTTTGGAATTTCTTGTTAAGGTTTGGTTTTTCTTGTTTTTACATTTATTTATACAGAACTACTAGAGAGTTCTAGAATCTAGTTGATTTAGCATCAAATATGCTTTCATTCAAGGGATTTTACACCTCCATTGATTCCGTTTATTGTGGACTAGGCGAGCTTGTATAAGAAGGACTTGATGGGATTTTTATTCTTTTTATTATTTATCAAATACAAGCTATTTACAGCGGAATCAATGCAATTCTAAGAACTATTATCATAATTCTATCAGTAACTTAACCTACTCAACCAACGTCTCTACTCCAATACTACCCAATAAGATGCAATGCATACATGCTAACTAGGGAGAGCATGCTGAGAAGGCGCAACGGAAGTCTCCGAAACAAGAGCCCAAGGCCCCATTTAGTCCTCCGCAGCGGCCCTTCACAACACCATATTAGTAGAGATGTGAATGCTAGAATCTGAAAATTTGAGATTTCAAAAATGGCTAATGATACTGCAGTGCAATACTAGACAATGGGCGTGGTCACAGTAGTGACAAAAGTACAAAATCTGAGAACTCGAGATCCTTTTATTTCAGAAATGGTTTGGGACACTGTGGTCCACAGGCAAATAATAATATTTAATTTTTCTTTTAAAGAATTACTAATTTTAGAGAAGTTATGTCTGAATGCTATGTTTTCTTGTCTATATCTGATGTGGAATGTCCCATGCGTGAGCTGGAATTACTAAGTCCTCTTTAAATGGTATCAATACATCAACTACCTATCTGCAAGGAAAATCTGGTGATCGTAGTGTTAAATTCTGGCACTTAAAAAAATAGTTTAATCATCAGTTGAGTTCTACATAACTTCTTCTTTTCTTTTTAGACCATAATTCCCGCTTTTAACAGTGCAGAATCACAGCTTGTTAAGAACATCGCGCCAGGGATTTTCGCCAATATTGAACAAATTTACGATTGGCACAGTAGGTATGCAAATGGAACATGCAAAAGTTCATTAACATTTATGGTTTACCGCCTTTCTTTATTGCAAGCAATTTATGTTGTATTTAATTTTGAGGGATAGCTTGGTTTTTGGCAGCATTTCAAAGGGACGGTTCTGTTTGGAAACGTAGCAGTTTGATAAGGATATGCCTTGCACTTCCACGAGACCGGTTCCATGTGGAACTGATGCGCGAAAACTGCGCAGGAGACATTTACCTAAGAGATATTCAAGAAAACAATGGAAGAGCAGAAGAAGCGCGCCAATCACTTTTCTTGAAACTGTGTTCATTTCCTATCCGGACTCATTTGGAACTCTTCCACCCGTTTCCACAAGTACGATTCCAATTTGGGTCCTACTTGGAAAGCAGAACCAGTTGTAACCGATTAGTAGTCCCAAATGGAACTGTTCCAAGCAGTTTCGTGGAAACGCGAGGCGTATTCGTACCAAGAATGTCATGGTTCCACTTGGAACCGGTCCCGTGGAACCGCTGCCTTTATCTAATTCCTTTGTTTCCCAAATTTTGTAGAAATAAATTAATATGATAGCGTAGGTAGTAATTTTAATTTTTCCCAAAAACTTCCAATATTGGAGCTGATAAACGGAATTGCGCGTTTTGAGGCTCATGCAGTTTATTACTATTAGCCTTTTACACACAACAGATTCTCAGTTGCCTTGATAGTGGCAGCCCAGGCACTTCAATGCATTTGCAAGATGGAAGCTGAACTTCATCTTGCAAGTAAAACATTGCACAATTATTTCCTTCAATTGTGCTGTTTTTGCAGTGCTTTGCTGTACATGATATCTATTTCTACCTTTGGCTCAGTTTTTAGAATAAAGCTACTCAAGAATTTATGATTTTGTTTAGAGTATTTCATGATAAAATTGAAGACTGTCTGGAAGATCCTGATCTCCTTGGCCCCACATTTAAAGAGCATGTAAGTATTCTCACCACTTTTTAACGCCAAATGTTATAAACTCTTTTCTTTGACTTTCATCAATCTTATGTCTATATGATATAAGAATTTATATCTCTGAGCAGTCTCTTAAAGTAAACTAGCCTTTATACGGAACTGAATATCACGCTAATATCGTTATTGTTATTTATCATTCAATAATTCATGACTTCGAATTTCTTTCGAAGTAGGAAGGTAATAGTCATAATTGCATGCTACATTTTAATGCTAGGAGGAAGAGCTGACCAGCCTTTATGAACAATATTGCCAGAATAAGCCTGAAGCTGACGATCTTTTGATGCAGTATGCTGGTGAAGTAGATCAGGTATTTGCATTGTATATCCCATGTATCTACCTTTATGTACTTTCCATCTTTTCTACAATTGGCATTATCTCTTGTTTGGAACGCTTAGGAATCCAATAGCCTAATAGTGTTGTTAGTACCGTGTACAACATCTCTTGAACGTCACAAAAATGTTATGTGGAACTTCAATCCTTCTTCATCCTCTGCTTCTTTGTCTACTGCTACTTCATAGTCTTCTTCTTTGTTTTCTGCTTCTTTTTCTTCATCTTTATCCTCTGCTTTTTCTTCTTCTTCTGCTTTTCTTTGCATTCTGCTTCTCTTTCATCTCCATTTTCTTCATCCTCTGCTGCTTGGTCTTCATTGTCATCTTCCTCTTCTTCTTCTTTTTGTCTTTGCTTCTTCATCTTCTTCTTTGTCTTCTTTTTTCTTTGCCTTTTTTGTCTTCCTCATCATTTTCTTTGTCTTGTTTATTTTCTTCTTTTTTCTTCTATATCTTCTTCTTCATCTTTTGACCTTCTTCTTCTTTGTCTTCTTTGTTTTTGTTTTCTTCTTTTAGAGCTCTGACATTGATAACCACAGAAGAATCAATCTCCCAATCATGTAGTCTATCATCTATAATCTTTGTTAGCCTCTTGCTATTTTCCCTGCCATTTCATCCTTCAATATACCCTTTGCTTTCTGCTGCCTTTCTCTTCCTCCTTCTTCATCTCCATCTTCAGCTGCTTCCTCTTGTTCTTTTTTGTCTGCTTCGTCCTCTGCTTCTTCACCTTCTTGTTATTTGTCTTTTTCATCTTTTCTTCTTCATCTTTTTCATTCTGTGCCGTTCTTCTTCTAGTATCCTGGCATCAAATGCTATAGACGAATCATAGCGGTGCACTCTCTCTCTCTCCATCTACTCCCCTAACTTGCAATCTTACTTATCTGTTTTCCATCTTTAGCCCTCAATTTCCCCATCACCCAATACAGCATTTTCAATTCTTTTCTACTTCTTGCTCTTTTCCATGTCAATTCAGCCACCAAGACATTATTCTCCATCCCTTATTCTCTTCTCAACTCATGCCCAATGAAACACTGATGTCTTCATCTAATGGAAGTCAGAAAGATTCCTTCTTAAACAAAGATCTTCTTTTTTAGGTTTACCAAAGTATTGAGACGACCTTTACTATTCTGGATTATCTCATCAAACCTGTTCAGCGCGTGATGAAATATCAACTGTTGCTCCAAAGCATATTGAAATACACGAAAAAGATGGGAGAAGATACGGCAAGCATTCAGGTAGCAATGGCCTCTTTTCTTCTTGCTTTGATATATAGGCACTGATTATTGTGTATCAAATGAAGCAGTATTTAGTTTACGTGATGGGAAATTGTTATTTTCATTATGGCATGTATCACTCAACTTTTTCCAAGACATGTTTTATGTATTGCATTTGTTGTAAACGTCACATTCATGCGTAAATTTTGCTAGCTTTCTTTTCATATTTTGTTAATCCTGAGACTTGTAAATTAAGAATTTTCCCTCCCAAAGAAGTTGACTGAATGCTTCTTTGTTAAGCTCAATTACTGGCTTCTACTTGTAATCAAGAATCTTTATTCAAGCCAGAAATTCTCTATTAAAAACTCCCTGTTCGAATAAAGAATCCTTCTTCTTTGTTATTTCCTAGCATTAGTTAGTGTTTGTGTCTTAACGCAGGCTGAAGTTTGAAGCAGCAGCTATGCAGCTGGTGCGCGCCTGTGGCCTAGGGAACTTGTCCTCAGACTAAATCTGAGTGCTTATGAATGACTCGTTAATGATAAATCCCAGGGTGCTAGATACTTTTGTCTCCCACTTTTCGTAAAAAATTAGGTTTTGCCTGGGGTGGTCAACAGTCATCCCTTAGCTGCATCAATGGGCACCCTTCCTCCACCTAAATAGCCTTCGCAACCATTGTATTCGCATATGATTGACGTATGAATTTATTGAAATTTCTGCTACTCCTAATTTTTAAGGCATTTTATTTAGAGATTAAAAGTCATATCATTATAGACTGTTTCTATTGCTTTGATAGTTTTGAATCATTGGTTCAGTTGTTTCTCAATCTCAAAGCTTAGTTTTATGAGTAAGTAGTCGCATGGCAGCATAGCCCTTCTATCCTGAAAAAGCTTCCTAGGTCCTAGTCTTATCTCGAGTGGGGCTGAATATTGGATCAAAGTCCACCCAGAAGTATCTAGGGACCTTTTTGCAACACTGGAGAGGTAAAAGCCACGTGAAGAGGCTGATCACTTTGCCGTAGGAAGCAAATTGCCGAGGATTGGGATCTGTTCTACAAGGCATTTTGCCGGTTTTCATTATTTTCTATTGAGTGATTTAGATTTGAAAGTATTTACCTAAAGAGATAATTGCAATGAATTCCAAGAAACTTTGCCATTCCCTAGTGTGCATCCAACGAGCGCTAGTTACGATTGACTTTGGCTATTCCATTTCTTTAGACCGCATTGGAAGTGATGGAAGTTGTGCCCAAGAAAGTCAATGACAAAATGCATTTGGCCATGATCATTGGATACGCTGTAAGTTGAATTTGTTGTTGTTGTTGTTGCTTTAGCTGTTGTTGTCGTTGTGACTTACTGTATTTGAGCAGCCTGTTCAATATATGTTGTCCAGCTAATTTGGGCCAACTGTGCTCGCTGCATCCAGGCATGGGACTCCTATTTTATAGTCCTTTGCGATGGAAGGCGGAGTGAGTTGTTTTGGTCGTCCATCTGGAAAATTGCCCACCTTGTTGCTGACCTTACAGAGCCAAGCTTAACTTCAGTTAAGCTTACGGAAACTCCTTGATCCTCTTTCAAGTATGCGAGCAGAGCACTGAACAAGCTATTTTTATACATGATTGCTTAGCAAGTTATTGTAATCAGTATCAATTTTTTTAACGGTGTTTATTTAAGTCTTCTCTGTGGCAGATATATTACTGATATATCTGTTGTCATTGGTTTGGATATGCGGAAGCATTGGCATTTGCCACCTCAGCATATTTTCATTTTTTGCTTGCGAATTGATGAAACCTTCTTTGAATTAATTTTTCTTATTTAGTTCAATAAGCAGGGTTCGCATGGGTTTGGAAAGTTTTGGAAGGATATAGAAATTGATAATGCCAATTTCCAGGACCTAGGCAGATTTCGAAAAGGGAGGTTTTTCAAAATAGCTATGGAGAAGTTTTGGATTTTTAGTAGCGAAATTTTTGAAAGATCCTAAATGGATATAACGTTGCGTGGTATTAAATACCGTGTATGTTATGTATACTCTTTTTACTATTTCTAATACAAAACATAATCTACCACACAAATGAAAGAAATATAGCATTGAAAATAATTTTCCATTTTTATGGGACTTCAAAATGCAAACTAAAATGTATTTCATGGCTTTTGAAATTCGTTAATTTGGCCTTGGAAATGTTTTGGAAACATTTTTAATGGAAATTGCACAACCCTTGAATAAAACACACCTGCCTTAGATTTTACGATGTTTTAGGAGATTTGCTTTGCCCAAGCTTTTAGTATATCAGTCATGATCGCAATCAAATAGTTCAGATGCTCCTCTTTTAATGTTCTTGTAGAATGCTTTATCACCTTTGATCTATAGGTTTTGAAACAAACTAATTTCTTCTTGTTCTATTTTATGTAAAATTTATGTTTTTCTATTAATTTTGAAGCATAAGTTTGTCAAAGACCATTCAAAACAGCTGCTTTCCTTCTCGAACTTTTTCCTGTTCCCTACCTCTTGTATTATTTCCTTATATTGATCTCTTAAATGTTTCTTCACATTTCAGTATGCATTTTAGCAGTTGGTTTGTCGTTTTTCTGATTCCTTCTTGAGGATTTTACTGCTCGCTGCCGCCTATTTTCTCTCTTTCCTTTCATCTCATGACTATCTAACTCATCACAAATCAAGAGGTATTTCAGTCGCTCCTTGGTTATCTTTCTATTATAGAGTACCGAAATGATAACGTCATGAAAATATATATTTAGAATTTTCACATTTTGACTACATGGAATGAAAGAGCATCATACCATAGGTATTTGTTGACAATTTTTGGTGAGTATGTTGAAAATGGAGTGAAATATGCCAATTTGATTTCAGAAGCCTTGCCATACAAATGACTGTATATTTTCGGCATAGTTCATAACTTTTAGAACCAGGTTCAAAAGTCGATATTCATTTGCCTATATCTTGGTCATTATTTTTTCAGATAGAGCAGAAATTTTTCAATAACAGCTATTGTAAAATGTTTTTTCGGGAAATTAAAGCCGAAAGTAAAATAGTCGAAAAATCTCATTTTTATGACGTCATACTTCGGTACTCTATTACCGTTCATCCACTCTATAGTTAAAAGTATCATCTTTATACTTTCTTGATATATATTTCGACTTAGTTTTCCTACCATTCTTTCAATGTCAAGCCTTTTAACCTTGGTGTATGTTTGACCCTGCCTTTGTCATCTAGAAATTTGCAGGTTTCTCCAGACGTGGTTGTAAATATGGTAAAAAATACTATTGGATACACCCACTTGCCCACCAGGATATCAGATTGATCCTGTATACTGTTATTGCCAGCTTTAAAGAAATTTTAGATCAATGATTGTCTCGCCTACCCACACATTTAATCAGGTCTCTTAGGTTTCCAGTGACCTTGAAATGTTTTTGGCTTGCAAGAAGGTCATATAACGAGAAGGAGGGAAATATTGGTACTATGTGCTATCAAATCGTGTTCCTTTTTGACCTTCCTTATCTATGTAGTCTTCAGTTTCATCTTAAACAATTCTAACATGTTGGCAATTTTGCAAACATTCGACAGTGCATCAATCAAACCAAGGCATATTGCTGCGGACTTCGTGATCTAAATTCAAACACAGCTGTTATAAACTCTTTTTATAGAGCTTTGAACTAGCTTTTCCTTTCATCCTTGCGAGCCGGGAAGCAGAACTAAAAGAAATTTTTATTGCCGAAAATCACATTTTAAAGCCGAAAATCGTATTATATCGCCTTAATACTTGTCGGATAGCATTGTAGAACGGATTATCTCTAGAGAGATTTCCCCTCCACTGAGTAAAAGATGCGCGAAAAAACACTTTCCCCTGAGACTTCTTCGTCGTTCTTTCCTGTTGTCAAAGGGTGCACGATATTGTGTCGGATGTTCATTACTTTTTCTTTAGAAAGTGGTTACTATTTCCCGAAGCAGGTAATATCCTTCTGGAGGTGTTTGACACTCGTTTTTAGCATACCTAAGAACGAACCTATGGCGAGATATATTCTTGGGGATGCTATTAAGGTTTATGCAAACATTTTTAATTTAAGCTTTAAAACCCAAGAGCTTATTTACTAGAAGGTTCTCGACTGTTCTTTCAATAGAAGACTCAGAACATCTTATAGCAGTCTTGATAAATTACAGCGGAGTTCATATTTTCAACCGATATTTCTGAAACAAACCCATATCACTGAACAAGTAAGGCCGCCTGTCAGCTGACATGTACAGAAATGTTACAGTAATATTGACTACTTCATGTCGTCTACAATGCTGGCCAGTTACCGAGCAGAAGTTTTCACATTTTTACAATCTGTAGTCTTCTAGCTATTTCCATTTTTAGATAAGGCACAAAAATTTTTCAGATACTTTTTCGTAGTCACGAAGCCGGTCCTTGTTTTTCAAGTTTTGTTTAATGATTCAGGAACTATATTTCTTTAACTTCTTTATGCTGAGGAGTTTAATGGGATTTTCGTGGAGAAAGTTGTAAAGAGATATTTGACCCAGAGATTTGTAGCGTTCTCTGTTTCTTGGGGAACAAACCATAGAAATCAATGATTTAAATCTGCTCTTAGCAACAGGTGCATACTCAACTACATATCAGCTGAGACTGTAATTACATTATCTACGGCAGGTTTTTCGATGTTTCGGGTTAAAACTAGCCTGAGCTCTCATGCGTTGAATGCTTAAAAAGATGTAGAATAATCTGCATGATTCTATGTTTATCACCTTCCACCACTGCCTAATACTTAACACAGCTGAACACCTCATAGCCAATTAGCTTTCAGCCATCGATAGAATTGTGAACAGGTTTTCGTGAATAAGTGTATATCATCAAACGGGCCAGACAAAAAACGGGCCAGACAAAAAACGGGCCAGACAAAAAACGGGCCAGACAAAAAACGGGCCAGACAAAACAGCTTCAATGCTTAAGTCTTGCTGACCTTTTACCACGATCTTTTATAGTGATCTTTTACTATGATCTTTTACCACGACTTTCTTTTACGACGATCGTTTACCAAGATCCTCTCTCAGTCGGACTTAGGTTACTTGAAAGCCAAAGTCTCATTTACATCGTTTTCATGATTTCTATCTGAAATCCTGTTTACCATTGTGAAAGACGATGTTACTATAGTAAATATGTAAAATTCCAAATATAGAGAGCATGATGTCATATTTTAGTAAGTAAGCGTGTGCTAGTATGTTTCAATTTTGCCATTATCAACTACCAATCTTACTTGGCTTGCCTCGTTTTGGAGGAACTGGTTGGTGAGAGGCCAAATTACGAAGAGGTTTTAGGAGAGCTACAGCAGATGCTACAAAATAGCATTCTTGGTGACTTTTGATAGCCCGGCCAATTTTCTTGAACTTTATGGAGTATTAAATATATCTATGTAGCTGCTACTAATACTAGTACATTACTAGTAACTGCCAAGCAAAGAAAAACAGCGTTCTTTGGTCACTCATGCGAAGGAATGGCCTACAAAACCACAACTTCTGTGGATGGACAACATCAAGGAATGGATCAAACTGTCCTATGTAGAATGTGTAAGGATGGATGACAACAGAAAACAATGGCGATCCATGATAGTCGACATGCTGAGAGCAGATCACACTTGATGATGATAATGATGTGCTTCTCTATCGTCTTGATATAGTCAATTATTAGTTTATGAAGCTCAGTTCACGACTCAGTAGGCTAAATGCCTTGTAGTTGAGACGCTATGAAGGAGCTTTACCAAATAGCTCTTCCCTTCTTCAACCATACACTCCAAGCTTGTTATGAGTTTTTCTAATTCCATCAAGAAGAGTGAATCAATCATCACTCGGAAACGTTCATTATTTATGCCTCAGGTTGAGACTGAAGAGAAAGGTTTATTTGGGTAATTATTCTTGCTGCCCAACCGCATCCACTATAAAAAATAATGGTTAACCAACCAATTTAGAGCTATTGAAAGTATGCTACTCAACATTTATAAGGCAAAAACTGATGTACCAAACCTTGAAGCTGCCTGAAAATCATTTACCCAACCTTTTTCTCTTCAGCCCCAACCCGAGGCATAAATAATGAGCTGTCCCTTACTTATTGAACAAATGTTTTGACAATATTATTTTCCGCTCTTTACAGAAAAGCCTGGAAAGAGATGAATTAGTTTTGCAAGTAAGTTAATGCTGTTGTTTGACTTTGTAGTTGTTGTTGTTATCAACAGCTTTCAAACCGGAATTTTATTTTAATTTTCACTTTATTTTAACTTCATAACTACAATGATACATATTGGTATCTCCAAAATGTAGTAGGATGTGTGCTGTTCACATGAACATCTTTGAAGATCATATTGTTAGTCCATCTTCATGTACTAATATCGACTAAATGAAAACAAATTTTACCGTTTAGAATTAGCATACCTACCAGTCACTGCCTAATCCTTATCACTCTAAAACTTTTTAAAGAAGATACGGCCTTTGAATACTGTTTTGCAGAACTATAAATGGAGGAAATAATATGGGAAGTTTACTGGTGTGATTACTCTGAAGTCCAATGATTCTCATTGCAATCTCTTTTCAAGGTAACAAGTGAAAAATGGCGGCCGAGGGCGAAGCGCCCAGAAAAGTTTTGGAACCACGCCTTTTCAATCTAAGAAAAAAGCCCTTCTTGATACAAAGAGGGCACTGCAAAAAGGGCTTTTGTGGTCAAAAAGGACAAGGGTGCAGATCCCCAGGATTGCGCACCTGGCATGCGTCTGATGAATTCCTTGAAACAAACAAATCACTTGGTTTAGTGCAATGATCTTCGAGAGTGTTTTTAAAAAATGACATTTTGCTTATATGGTAAACTGTGTTCATATCCTGACCAATGATTGGTCGACCAAGGCTTTGTCACAAATGAAGAACAAATTCGGTCGCAAGTCCATCATATTGGGGCATTATCGCTAGCAACGCTGACGGTTATACATTATAAATAAAAGCAGAATTAGGCCCATTGCTTGGCTTTAATCATTTTCATATATTTTGAATCTAGTTTTATTTTGCATAATAAAGCAATCCAACGCACCAATCCTGTATATTTTCTTGTGTTTCGCTATTTCCAAACCAGCTCTTTACTTCTTTTATAAAAGGATACGTTAAATGTGTCTTTTGATGGTGGCAAAGCAAAGCCAAAGAAGTACCGACTGTTCCTTTTCAATGGTTTTCTGCTGTTCGCCGAGCCGATCGAAAGACTTGGCCAGCTTCCTAGATATAAATTTTGCTTGGAATTAAAGGTAATTATGCTTCATTTTTGTCAAGCGCTTGCTTTCTTATTTTCAATTTCCATTCGTGAGGATACCTCTGCGCGGATCCACCATGCGCATGCATGCATCCATCCATGCGGATACCTCTACGTCCATGATTGAACCCTTTATGTATGCAGAGATCAGATTGCCCGCATTGTTTGCAAGAAGCTGGTTCATAAGGAAAAGAAATATCAAGCAATTTCAGTTCTGTACAGATATAGGTATAGGTAACTATAAAAATATTAGTTCATTAAAATTTCAAGCACCTCCCTATCTAATGGTGGAAAACACTGCCTCAAAATGAACTTTACTAGTAAGACAACGACAAAAAGAGACATTCTAGTGCAACTTCATCCTTAAGTGACAAGCGACATAAACTTTACTTAGTCCATGAGCGACGACGACATAAGCAAAACACTAAACTTTTCAACTCAATACTAGAGCCATTATCAGTAGGAAAGGAAAGAAAGCTAGGGGAGCTAGCTATTATACCAAAAAAGAGCAAAGGAGGTATTGAGATGCTGGAAACCTAAATAGACGAAAATTGTTTGGTAGAGGGGGAGGATGTGAAAGGAAACATAAACTCTATTCAATGATTCATTTTAGGTGCTATTTGGGTTTTTAGCTCTTTGTTATTGCGCTTTCACTAGATGAGTACATAATTAACACGCTTTTATATCCGAAAGTAGTTTGGCCCCAGTAGTATCAGAAAGTTCTCTTAACTTTTTCACGACTGCAATATCAAAACTTTCTTAAGACTTCCCTAGCAATATCTATGAGTCCTAATGTTATACCCATGCTAATTAATGGAGAGTGAAAAAGCTCCATGTATAACTAAAATGATGCTAATTCTTAGTAAATAGCAGAAATTAAATTTACACAGATTTATACACAGATAGATTGAGCTTCTAATATACGTACACTTACAAATCCAGTACTGGACTTTCGTGACATTCTGAGCAATCAAGAACAACTATCTTATAAAATTCTTTCTTATAAAAGAGCGTCTATTCTGATATATATGATTATATGATTTCTGTTCCTTACTTGCCTTCCTGTTGCGTAGTTACTGAAATATGTTAAAAGAAATTTAATCAACCATTGAAGAAATAAGGATCCACATTTTGTCTACAACAATAAACAATTTGAGGTTTGGCCAAGACTCTAAGGTAGTGTCCACACTAATACGTTTTCACACTAATACGTTTTCACACTAATACGTTTTCACACTAATACGTTTTCACACTAATACGTTTTCACACTAAAATGTGTACACACTAAAACGCGTACATTTAGATCCATCTAAATGTATGTAAATGCATCTAAAGCGCAAAAACGCATCTAGTTGTATGCATTTTCACACGAAGGCACATTAGTTTGGACACTACCTAAGATTCTTATAAATAAATTTTTATTGTTGTAAGTTAGAATTCTCAAATTTTTTACCAATTTCCTTCTGTTTTTATTTCTAAAGCTGTTATTTTACTTAAGTAAGATAGTACCATACAAGAATGTCTTTCTTTGAAGATACATATCTTGTACATGAGTAACATTGGGTAGTCTGTGATGTGATTAAATAACTCTAAAGTTCGGCCATGGTTTGCCAAGGCATCCCTGCGATCATATTTTGGACCCTCTTCCTATTTTGTTGCGGCTACCCTCTTGTGTAGCTCCGATGGTCTCTGCTTTCGTATTATTAATTTCAGTTTTTGTAGGGACTTATATGTACAAATTTGACTTTGAAGGGCATTTTCTTATTTGCCGCCACCTATTTTACAATTGTATGCAACTCATTTTGACCCCCCGTATCCCCCAACACCAGTTTTGATTATCCATATGATTCCCGATTCTGAGTCAACTATACCAGTTAGAAAATTAGTTCTTAGTCTTGAAGCAAATATTATCAGATATAATACCTTGAAATGCTTTCTTTTCTAGACTAGCAGAATGGGCGTTACCCAAACAGTTGAAAATGACAGGCTAAAGTTCGCAATTTGGAGTCGCAAATTTAAAACTACAGATATATACGTCTGTACAGCTGATACTAGAGAAGTGAAAATAAGCTGGTTATCTGCATTGAGTAACGTCTTAAGTGTTAATGGTAGCAGTGTTTCAAGCGGTACGTTCTTCATTGCTTCATTTCAAACTACTATTTGATGATTTTTAATGATATAACATTATTATTCTGCTATTAAAAATGTGTCACATTTTCCATGCTTATTGTGCTACTTTTGGGATTTTTTTGGATCAGTCACAAGTTTCCAGGACCATCAAGGTTTGTGAGAACCCCACTCAGAGATAACCAATGTTTTAGCACCATTGTCCCTGTATTTTTGGCACTGTATGTCATAATATTGCTTGCATATCTTGCAAGCAGCAACATTGCATATAAACAACGTAGTACACAACAAAATTGCATACAACACTATTGCATGTAGCACCATTGTACCATTGCAAAAGGTAACATTGAATAAAACAGCACTATACACAGCATCATTGCATAGTAACAGCACTGTACACAACAAAATTCCATACAACATCATTGCATGCAACACTATTGCACCATTGCATGCAACACTATTGCACCAGTGCATGCAACAACGTTGCACACAACACCACTACACAAAACAACATTGCAAGCAACAAAATTGCAGACAGCATTCCCCCTCTGTATATTAAAGTAGTCTTATGCTCGGTAGCAGTGATGTACTTTGCTTTTAAGGCATAGGTGATTAGTCAGCCTTAAAGAAGTTCATGAGATTCTTTATCAGTGCACGTCATCCAATCCTGGCAGAACCAGCAAGAAGTAAGAGTTTTCATTACGAAAACCTCAGCTCTATAAAAAAGACTTTCCACTACTAGCAACCTTACTTTGAAGATTTTTTGGTACAATTTGATAAGATTCTTGAGAATGTTTGCTTTTTACATACTCAAAAACACAAATCTCTACGCACGAGCAAGTAATTTCGTGTAAAACCAAATTCCATTGCATCATATTCAAATGAATTTTGTGCTCCCGTTTCAGACCCAGTAAGCCAAGAAATAAATCCTCCTATTAAAAGGTGAGTTTGCAAGGAGATTATTCGCTTGCTTGTCATGTTGCCCATACTAAAGAGATTCTTATCAATATTTTAAACGAATGCTTGAAACAAACTTTCCATGGGCAGACATCTCTTTTGACTGTGTCGCTATGTGCTTTTCATTTGAATTTAGTCTTATTTACTTAACCGTTTTATGTTAGGTGACAACACAACACTATCACAAAAATATATCTGAAAAGAGACTAATTACAAGTAGAGAAAGACTATATAAAGTATTACCCCGCTACTAAGAAACTGACTTAAAAGAAACTACAGCCTGCCAAATGGCACCACTTCTACCCTGATATAAGAAACCAATCATCCTGAAATTTTTAATCAAGTTTCTCAAAAATAATTATGATTGGAGAAATTGTATTTCCCAATCACTTCATAATACAAACTTTGAATTAAAATTGTCATAATCTAACATTTGGTTTTATGTAACTCAAGTAAAAGCCAATTTCCTGATTTCTTCTAAAACATAGATGCACATTTGGCAAGTTTCCTACTGTAATTATAAACAATTTTTCAGCCTGTTTTATTTTTGTTCATTTATAAGAAACCAAGCAGCCTGGTTTTAGAAAATGAGTTTCTTAGTGGTGGGGTAATACTGTACTAGCAGTTTGGTACTGAACGCTTTTTTATAAGGAAACTAGCTCAAGGCTTAGTTCTAAAAGTTCCTTGTTTTGGACCTCTTTATTAAATTCTTGTACTAAAAGTTCCTTATTAGTTCCTTAATGTAACTGCACATGTAGTACCATAAAAGTGGTACAGACACAAAGAAGAATCGGAATTTTACTTTTAATTTTGACTAGAAGGTAGGAATAAAGCACAAACCAGGAAGGAAGTTTCATAAATGATACTATGCGAGTTTTAACTGTAAACGAATGGAAGTGGTTTCCTAATTCTTGATTATTTGCAGTTATAAAGATTTTTAAAATTGAAAAGTTCTTCGGCTTTCTTTCCTTCAGTAGCATAAGTTCCTTAAATGTTACGGCCTTCTACGTGTAGGCTCCCTATAAAGTGGCTCCTTATAAAAAAGCGTATATTTCAAAGTTAAAATCTTTTCGTATCAATTGTTTTTCGTGCTTTTGTTTTAGTTTGATTAGAACAAAAAGGTGGTCAGCTGAACAAATTGTGAGACAAGCAACAATAGGCCATCCTAGAGAATATTCAATGTCATCAAAGCTAAAAGCAAATATTCAAAAATATTTAATGGAAGAACTGTGTTCAGAAACAGAAGGAACGAATTCCAATGGGGATTCGGAAAGCAGTCATGAAAGTGACATGAAGTACGAAAACGGATACTCTGTGGATAGTAACAGAAAAAAGCAACAAAGATTTTTAGGTAAATGTGAAAGTTTTTCTGATGAATCGATAAAATCTAGTGACGATCAACTTTCTGGCCCAGAAAGGCAAGGTAGTTTGCGATCGATATTAGAAGGGAATCAATCGAAAAAGGATAGAAAAGGATTTAGATTATGGAAGTCGATGAAAGGGTCGGCTGATAAGCAAGAAAAGAAAAAATCAAATGAAAATGGCGATATTGGTCTGAGATCTGCGTCACTTCCGGATGGTTTAGCGGTTATGGAAAAATTGGAATTACAAGATAATGCGTTCAATCGCAGCCGAGTTGATGATACAGTTAAGTTAGATGATGCCCAGGTTAGTATTCTCTTTCTCTCTATTTTAGCAAATATTGTCTTGTGATGAAGAACCATGGTTTACGCTTGCAGATTGGCAGTAGCTATTTTCCAGAGTTGCTAAATGGAATTGAACCAAAGTTGCCAAATTTAAGTTCAGGAGTTGCCGAAAGTTGCTATATCAGTTTTTTTAACAATGGCATTAAAATGTGTAAACTACACATGTTCCTTTTTTTACAGCATTGAGCTGTAAGCACATAAAATGGTGCAATCAGCGATGTGTTTTAAGAGGGGGATGGAGGCTGCTATGCCCCACAGTATTTTTGAAATTGCAAGAAAGTTAGTCAAAAAGTTGGCCATGCGGCAAGAGAGTTTTTCCGTGACCTTTTTTTTAGTAATAGTAGTTGGTCAAATGGTCAAAACGCTTCCTTCCCCAATAGAAAGTGTCTCGGCACACCTCTGGGTACAGTAGACATGTTCTGATCCATAAAGAGCCTTTTCACTCTAGGGCATAGTTTGCTATTATAATTTGAATTTTCTAGCATTTTCATTGTTGCATTTAGGTGACTTGTTTTAACACTTTTTCAAGCACTCACAGTGAAATCAGTAAAGAATCTTCTTCTTCTTCTTCTTCTTCTACGGCTTTATTCCCAGTCTCTGGGGTCGCCGGTGCGGATAATTCTCCTCCACTCTCTCCTATCAAGCGCATCCTCCTCCCTCACTCCCAACCCTTTCAGATCGTCATCAATGCAGTCCTGCCATCTTCTCTTCGGTCTTCCTCTCTTCCTCTTCCCCACTACCATTTGACGCATCCTCTCTTCTCGTTATATGCCCCAGCCAGCGCATTCTCGTTTCTCTCAACTGGTGCCCCAATTCCACCACTCCTAATCTTCGTCTTACTTCCTCATTTCTGATTCTATCCAATCGAGTTTTTCCTATGGAGAATCGTAACATCTTCATCTCTGCCACTTCCATCTTTCTCTCCTGCGCCTTCGTCATTGCCACTCCTTCCATTCCATACAACATGGCTGGCCTCACCATTACTTTGTACAGCCTTCCCTTTATCTTATCCGGCACAGTCCTGTCACACATGATTCCTGTAACCTTCTTCCACGCTCTCCATCCTGCTTGCACTCGCTTTACCACCTCTTTTTCTGCACCTCCATCCGCCTGCACTGTTGATCCGAGATATTTAAATTCCTCAACCCGATTCAGTTCTTCTCCCTGCATCTTCACCGTTCCTGCTTCCTTCTGGATTTCCAGGCAGAGATACTCCGTTTTGAAATCAGTAAAGAATATAGTTGCAAATTTGAGACTTAGGACAAAACCTATATTCCATATTCAAGACAGTGTACCAGTACCTAGCCAAAACAGCCGGTTTAATAAATAAAGTGCAAAGTCAATTGAGGCATGGTTCTGTTAAGGTCATTAGGAAGATCATTATCACCATACAACACCAGAGCCTCATTAGAAAGATCGGTTAAATTTAGAAATTAGTGCATAAGTAACTTTAGCCGTCAATCCACGTGCTTATTTGATCTTGTCATTCTTACTTTAAATTATATCATGACATGATCATTGCTGTAATGTTGAGGTGTTTATTTTTCCCTTTCAGATTTTCGAATTTAGGTCAATGATTGCAGAATTGAAGTTTTTGTTAGTCCAAAGTGAATCATCATTATCGTGGGAAACTGCGGAGGAGCTACTAGACAGTTCCCTTGGTATCTTTTATGACGTCAAGACCCTAAAAGATATCTCCAAGGTAACATTAAAGCATTGTTAACTGAGGTGCTATACTACTTACAACAATACGATATTACCACGCCACTAAGAAACTCATTTCTAAAACCAGGCTGCTTGGTTCTTATAACTGGACAAAAAAATATGACAGGCTGAATGATTTCATATAATTGCAGCAAGGAACTCACCTAATGTGCAAATATATTTTAAAATAAACCATGAAATTGGCTTTTATTTGGGTTACATTAAGCCAAATGTGAGACAATGACTATTTGAATTCAATGTTTGTATCATGGAGTACTTGAAAAGTACAATTGTTTCAATCAAAATATATTTTAAGAAACGTGATTAAAAATTTCAGGGTGATTGGTTTCTTATATCAGGGTGGATGTGATTCCATCTGGCAGTCTGCAGTTTCTTATAAGTCAGTTTCTTAGTGGTGGGGAAATACTGTAGTTGTCTGTGCACCTCTAGAAAGACGGAAAATGTAAACTACAAAATGTTTACCAGGAAACGTACGGTTGGTTCAGAATGTGGTGGTTTAATAGGGAATGTGAAGATGTCATATTTCTAAAGATGCTAGCACTGGAATGCCCGATTGAATTCGACCTATCCCCCAAAAGTGCTCGTTCAAAGAGAGGTTTGAAATTTGCAGTTCCACTTCGTGGAGCTAAACCTTAATGGCATGACTGCAGCAAAGATTTTGGCTCTGGTCATTACAGATCACCTCTTAGATGATTTTTGCAGTTGTCTCTGAAAGCCCCATGTCATTGCTACTATAAGCTGACTCTTGAATGATCTATCGGAATTTTTCATGTTGTCACAAATTAGCTACATAACCTGTAATTGATCCGTTGTCATGTTTCCTTGTAGATGTGCACTCTCTTTTTTTATGAGAAAAATTTTATAAGAACCCGAGCCTGAAATTTGGTGGAAAATTAAGAACAGATTAAGAACAAGGATGAGCCTTGTCGTAAAATGTATTTTTGGAAAACGGCGCAGAAGCTTTCCACTAACAGATGGACACGAACTGTCTTTTCCTTATTAATCTGAGGAGAATTGACAGTCTTGACACTTTTTGCCATTGATTTTCGCAAATTAGTTGCTACTAGTGAAACTAGATACTATTTTAATATTTATAATTGTTTATAAACTTTTTCAATAAAAGCATTAATTTCTATGCATGTTTTTAATATTCCTATACACAAAAAGTACCCATTTATCGTTAGGGGCGATTCAGAAAGTACGTGCGCTCTGGAAGGGGGAGGGGATACCCAAATAAGCGTAGGAAAATGCATTAGGGGAGGGGACTTCAAAGAACATACTTACGCTCGCATCATTTTCAAACGGTAGGTACTTGCGAAGTATCCTAAATAATTAAATTATCTTTTAAAGATTATACACGAAAGATTGCATTCTCATTAACGTTTATACAAATATTTTGTACTGTTTTGAGTTCTGTGGTATGTATCAAATTCTGCACACATTGAAATTACTGAGATAAGCAATAGTAGCAGATGTTTAGGCAATGGGTGTCATAACTTGAAAGTACGTACGCTCAGGGGAGGGGGTACCTTGGAAATGTGCAAATGGGAGGGAAGGGGTCCAAAAATTGATTAAATTGAGCGTGCGAACTGTTGAATGGCCCCATATTTTGCTACGGGTTATGTATGTCTTAATCGTAATATGCAACAGTGAGTTTATTTTTGTAGAGAGAAAGCAATCACAAATTTCTATTCAATATATGTGAGACGCATCATCGAAACGCAAGAGAAAGAGGAGATTTCAAGAAGAACACTATGTAATTCAAAAATGAAATTTTTCTTATTTGTTATATTTGTTGCAATTCAGAATTGAAAATCTAGCTTCTCATTATTTCAAAAGCTTTGATGGCTCATGCGGTGAATTCCACATCAAAAGACACGCTTCTATTGAATTTAGGCCAAGAACATATTGCAGAGTTGTGCATCTCCTTGAGATTCCTTTAGACATTAGTTTTACATTGTGGTGTAATAATTCATCTGCATATCATAAAAGCAGTGTTCGCTTTGTTTTCCAAACATAGCTTTCCGATTTTCCGAGATGGACCTTATAACCTCATCGATGTAATATTAGTGTGAAAGTAGAGCACAAGTTATGGAAATCTAGAATACATTCTTTCATTCTCTATTTCTCATTCAGACGCGAGAGATAATTTGGTTTGACTTACCAAAAGCTAGAGGCATATATAATATATATATATATATATATATATATATATATATATATATATATATATATATAT
>WIPJ01015131.1:416549-429091 GCA_018155075.1 Cassiopea andromeda | reverse complement strand
TATATATATAGAGTAATTTAAAAATAAACTTTTCTTATGAGTACACGTTTTGCAATACATCTTTATTAAGCACTGAATAAGATTTATTTCGAAATATATGCACATGGGAGAAGTTTATTTTTTAGTTATTCTCTATATCTATTTTATAAGCTACGCGAATGCGGCTCTGAATTAGAATATATATATATATATATATATATATATGTATGTATAAAATGGTTCTATGCATATATATATGTAACCTCTACGCTTTTATTTGTATGCATTTGTAAGATGTTTCAAACCAACTGTTAGAGGTTGCCATTTACCTGACTCCTTTAAAATGAATTGGTTTGAAATCCACATTATGCTTGAGGTGCTTTTTATTGGATGCTTTTAATAAATAAATTGTCTTAGAGGATAGTTCATACTTTCATAGCTCGATTTAATTGAATTGAATGAAATTAAGTAATTTGGCAGGTCATTCTGCATTAGATGTTTAGAATTTCGCAAAATTTGACCTGTATTACTGCGTAAGTGAGCAGCGTAGGATTTTCTGCTTTCTGAGAGATTAAGAATCAATCATGTCTCCCTTTTCCAAAAACTAATCACTTTCTAATCTGATTTTGTTAAATTTGGTCAAGGTCGTCAAAGGTAAAGCTGCGGCTTTATCTCTTTGTTGAAGATGAAAAAATAAGAATGTCTACCGAACTTCGTTTTGACAGGAAGCATTTCTTCGTTGTGCAGATTCCCATTTGGTAAGAGATTCATGGTAGAGAGCTATGCTCTACTTCCTTGAACTGTCCTCTGGTTACTTTAAGGCTAACATTTTGTAAAATAGTAACGTCTGGATTAACTGAGGCTATTCTTAAATGTCTTTAGTTTTAACTATTTATTTTTCCATATGCTTTTGTATTGTTATGGATCAAGTTATTGTGTAAAATTTATTTAATTATATAAATGTATTTCTTTGTATGTTTTACTTCGCTTAATTTTAAGCAGGCCCCCCCTGTAAAGCAGATATTAAATCTGAGGGGCCACCATGTATGAATATTTAAAAGTAAAATGAAATGAAAATCTTTGGATGATGTTAGAAGACTGGATCTCATACGCAAGGGCATGTCGAATTAGACGGTGTAAGGGTGGTACTTTTCCAAAGCCGTCGGTAGCTACTTGGCGAAGATAACAGGTTACTCTAGTGGCCCTAATAGACGTCTTCGTCTATTAATTTCAGGAAAATTTTCCTTTCCCCCCTTTGCTTATTAACACTCCCCCTTCCATTAAGTTTTACAAATGGATCATGATAAGAACACACAGAAAAAGTTTAATTATCGTTTAATAAAACATTGAAAGGCTGCGGAAATGCATACCCCCTTCTATTAGCACCCTCTTTTTATTGAAAAACAGCCGACATGAACACCCTCTTCTATTCGCACCCCCTTCTATTAGGAATTGGCCGATTTGAACACCCCCTTCTATTGCCTTCTATTAGGGACACAAGAGTACAGGCATTAGGTCTTCTGACAAATTACTTCACGAAACAAGGTCTTTTCAGATTGAGACTTGGCTCCCCATTGCAACGTTAACAGAAGCTGCTATTGCTCCTGATTACCTAAGTGTACAGATACGATTGAATTGTTATTACAAATACGAATGAGTGTTATTATCAAATACGAATGAGTGGTATCAGAACATCGACAACAATAAATTGACCGGGCTTGTGTTCATTGACTTGAAGAAGTCATTTCATTCTGAAGATAAGAAACTACTGCTTGAGAAGCTTGCTCATTATGGCATCAGAAATGTAGAGTTAAGGTGGTTTGCTTCCTGCCTCACAGACAGGCGATAATTCTGCAGGGTAAATAGTAAATTATCATCGATTGGGAATACTTCATATGGTATTCCTCAAGGTTCATGTTTGGGACCGCTTTTATTCCTTCTCTTTATCAATGACATGCCTTACTCATTAACTAAGGTCAAAGTAAATGTTAATGCTGACGATACTAGTTTTACACACTCTGATGTGAAATTAGGTAATGTAGCACAAGTGATAAATTCAGAGTTAGAAAAACTAAAGGAATGGCTCCAAGGCAATAAGTTATCCTTAAACATTGACAAGACTATTTCTTTGATCATAGGCACTAAAGGTACGCTAACTGATGAGAATGGAGAAGAATTGTTGCCTAATTTTACCATAGATGGGGAACCTATTCAACAAAAAAATTCAACTAAATATTTAGGGGTTCAGATACATAATCAACTAAAATGGAAATATCGTATATCGCAAGTATCATCTAAAGTTGTGTGTGCAATAGGATGCATCAAATGTGCGAGGAGGTTTTTACCTCGAGAAACTTTAAGAATGTTATATTTAGGGCTCGTCGATCCACACTTTAGACACTGTTGTTCCGTATGTGGCTCTTGCGGTACAGTTTTAGGACAAAAAATTGAAAAATTGTACAACAGGGCTGTAAGGATCATAACATTTAATCCTTACAATACACAAACTAGTCCTCTACTGGAGCAATTGAGATTATCTGGTATTTAAGATATGATACAGCAAGAATCTGTAGGCATGGTATACAACGCAATTAATACCCAGGCACTGGAATAATTATCAATTCTGTTTAATAGAGTTTCTGCTATGACAGGCAGAACAATATGTAATGCTCATATAAATCTAAGACCCCCGCGATTAAATACCAATCTTAGTCAAAATTGTTTTCCACACAGAGGGGCCTTGCTTTGGAATAACTTGCTGACAAACATAAAATCTGCAAAATCCTATCATTCATTTAAAAACAAACTAAAAAAGCAACAGCAAAGTTACCAGCCGATTTAGATTTCGTGTAATATTCATCTTTATTTCTTTTTAATTCTGTTTGTTGTTAATATTTCGTTGCTTTTACTATAAAAATACTTTTACTGTATATTTTGAACATGGCCCCCATGCAAATCAGGCTCAGTCCTGAGGGGCTTCCATGTATAAATCATGATATGATATGACATGTGTGCATGCACCACCAACCGAAGCCAATCTACACTCGCCGAAGTCTTTCCAATCCTCTCCTCTCCGCACGCCGAAAGTATAGTTCAGTGCATGCCGAAGATATTCGGTTGGAAGTACTAACACGGAATACAGCTTCGCCTAATTAGCTTTGGTTATTTTCAATTCATTGAGATTTTACGAGATCTGAACTATCTCTCTCTTGTTACAGTTGATTGTCTGGTTGAAGCATACCAAATTAAACTCAGTACCAACGATGTCGAGTCGGCAACTTCCTGCTTGAAAGATGCTCTTCAAACCGCGCTTACTGCAGGCAATGTCGCCAAGTGTCACGTGTAAGTTTTTCGTCCCTTGAAAGTAGTAAAGATTGCAGTGCTGTTTTGTGTAAGAAGAACTAGTTCTATTAGGAAATGAATATTAGTTTAGGAGCTCAGGTTCAGTAATTGCTCATCACACACATTGTGAGAATTATCAGTGGGAGTTTTTGGAGCCAGATATAGTGGCACTATAGGTCAAGCACATACTATTGAATCCTGAATAAACGTCTTCCCCACTTATTGTTGTTGAAAAAGTTTCACCCATTACATCCTCATTCCAGACCATGCGATTATGCGTTTTGAGTCTGTACTTCAATCAAATATTGGGAAGCGTCAGAGTTCAAGTTTTCATTTTGTATACAGTTAAAAAACTATATAATTAGAGGGATTTCCCATCCACCTCACTTATTCCCACCCACCCACCCCCCGCTTATTGGGTTTTCAGAAAATTTCCAACCATCCCTTCTAGTCCAACCTCCTCGTCTATTCGGGACTCAGGAGTAGTTGGAAGGAATGTCCTAGAAAGGCAAAACCAATCTGTATCGTCACTTTATTTAAAAAAACCTTGTTTAACTATTAAGAGCTCCAGTATAAGAGGCCTCTTATCAGAGGCCTCTCATTTCTTTAGTCACGGGCTCAAAAACCTTGTTTAATCATGGAAAACTCCAAGCCAGCAATTTTGCTAAGGACAATAACATGCAGGATTTTATCTGCGGAGACATTGTCCCTCCATGCCTACTGCAGTTACGTGCCTGCAGCGGCTGCCCTTCGGGGGTCATGCAATTAGTACGTACGCACCATAGTAGCAAAATTTGACCCCCTTTCCCCCCCATCGTACGCACACGTACGCTTGCTACGACCCCCAATTGCGTACGTACTCTTTCCCATCTAACCCCCTCCCTATTTCTAATGTGAAACTTTCAAATATCCAATCAATAAATCCATAGAGAAAAGGACTGCAAGAGATTTGAGAGACAGAAAAATAATCATAGCAAGTGCTTTTTAGTACAGCAATGAAAATCATCGCCACAGCAAAGCATGATAAAAGGGACTTTTTTGCGCACGTACTTAGATGTATCACCTCCCCCTCCCCCTTGTACATATGGGGTACGCGTTTACTCGACCACTCTCCCCCCTTTATGCGTACGTAATAAATGAATGACCCCTTCTGGGCTCTACAGCACACACTGTATACAGCAATTAGTAGGTCAATGACAGGAGCGGGCTGCTAGTTGGGCCATTCGGGCGAATGCTCGAGGGGCCGGCTGCATAAGGTGGAGAAAAAGTTTAATTTGAATATGTAGCACTCCACAATGTATATGTGAAAGAGCTGACATTATAACTGTGGATTTATCAGAAGTTTGCAGTCTTTTTCAATATCTCTGCCCACCGATTTCCACTTTCTAGAATTCATAGGCCGGTTTAGTCACGCTGTACACGGGCATAAAAGTTTAGCCAATCCGCCCCTGGTCGCTGATATTACAAATCTAAAAATCTAATTTCTATTAGTTCGCTTTCTTTTTGTAGACTGGAAGGAATGGCTACAAAATTATTTGAAAAATCGAAAGAATTTGGCATTGAGACACCATGTTTGCAGATACTAATAGATATCAGCTTTGCCTACAGGAGACAAGACTATGCATGGTTTAACAAAAATTATAGTAAAATAAATGAATGGTATATTGCCTTTACTTCTATTATATCTTTCAATATTGTCTGAGTTCATTATTTCAATTTCCCTTGAATTGTAGTTTTATATAATGTTATTGCTACGTTTTTATTAAAAGTATAATGACTTTGATTGCAAGAAGTGAATCCCTCGCTCTACACTTCCGCTTTAATTTATCTTGGTATATTACTAAAAAATCTATAATTCTATTTTTCTTATTAGATTTAATGTAGTTTAATTGATGCCTTAAATGAGCTAATTTAATGTCACTGGTTATTCGAATGAGAGGCCTCTTATTGCTTTCATTTTCCAATTAATATTTCTCTTCATGAGTTCTGTCGTTAGATTTAGCATTTATTCGCTATAAATTGTGAGTTGTATCCTCATTTTATTGTAGAAAGCTCCACGTTTGTAAATTGTGATAATATATTATTTATTTTTCGTATTACTACAATCTAGAGAAATTCTCCAAGTGAGGAAAACTGTCCTTTTCCTCCTAAGGCCTTAAAGTAAGACACCTTTTTGACTAAAAAATTGAATAGAAAAATCTTTCTCGCTTGACATTTCTTTTCTTGTGGTGAGTTACGTGTTTTCAACTATCAATTAGTTTACGAAGCATGTCTATAAGAAACATGAGTTTGAAATTAGGCAAATACCTCCAATGCTAACTTGAAAAACTGCTGTTAATTAGAAGATTTTTGGTCAAACTAGAAACAACATAGAAACAATTGCATGCATGTTGGACAAAACCTTATTCTATTTTCATGTATCACAATTGCCTAATCTAGATGGCTGCTCTTATTAAAATTTTCAAGAAATTAAGGAACATTTTAAGAGCATCTGAGGCTCGATTTCATAGAATGTCAAGAAACATCCAGACTGAAGGCAGAAAGCGCGTTTCTCACGAAAATAGCTCATGTGCCCAATGAAGTGGTTAAAATTGGGCGAATTCCATTCTCTAATTGGTAGTGCTTCTTGCAGTTTGTGTGAAGAAGATTGATCGAAAGGATATTCCGTTGCTGTCTCCTTCAGCATCGTTTTAGGATTTCAATATGTTGTTTTTACAAATTATATTCTATGTGAATTGTAAATTTTCTGAATATGTACCTGGTTTTTGTGAACTGCTAAAGTCCCCGTTCTTTTATCAACAGTGATGGGTACCTGGAGTATCAAGACAAATTGGAATTTAGAGAACTTTTGACTCATTTATTGGAACATTGGAAGGAAAGAAAGCATTCAACTTCAGGGGAAGTTTTCGTATAGTAGTTTTGCTGCTTTTGTAAATCAAATTGTAAAATATTGTAGTGGGTTGTAGTTTGCAATTCTCAATTTTCATATTTGGAATTTTTTTCATATTCTAATTTATCAGTTCAAGAAATTGTAATGTATTGTTGTGATCTTTAAATTTTTAGTAAGATATCCAAAATATCCAAGTGAGAGTGTTTCCACAAATACGCTGCGTATTTAAAGTTCTCCGTATTCAGAGAAATATGCTTTAGAGAGTGCATTCTGAAATCTTTATATTTCATCGTTTTAGTAGAAAGACAAGGCCAAATTCGTTAAATGTTTCTCCGTATTCACAAATCTCCGGGTCAGTGGAAACGTTGCCTTGTTTGATACAGAAAACCATTGAATTGTCCGATTCTCCGCCTACCCATTTTGAAGCATTGACTAACTTTTTCTTCGTGACGCTGCAGATTGGCAGATACGCTTACTGCTAGCAGACGAAACATTGGAAAGTCGCTTTCCTTCGAGATAAACATCTTTACTGGGTCATAACACACAATTAACTCTTAAATAATTTATTTTCAGAGAAAATGTCTTGTCCTGTTGAAGACTAGACATAATGAACGAACGTCATAGACGGTTGGCCCTTTTGAATTGCAGCATTTGTATAGCCAAAATAGTTAGGAGTTTGGCATAGCAATAAGGTTATGCAGATTATCTACACGTTTTTTTATAAGAAACCACTTTATAAGCATCCTAGTGCTAGACAGCCTAAAATTTAAGAAATTTTTAGAATTATAAGGAAAGAGCTAAAAAACCGTAGATAAATAGCACATTGAAATCTTTACCTGGTTGAACGTAAAGCTGTACCAAAAAAATGTGAATATGACATTGCTTTATAATTTAACTCGTACTTACGTATTTTGTTTGTTATAGCACAAATAGTTTGCTACATTCACGTTTTGCGTACGCTTTCACAGCAATTTAGTTCGCTAAATTAAGAAACTTTTTTATCTAAAATATGGCCAAGGTGAAAGAAACTTTTAGTACTAAGCCTTGAACTAGGTTTCTTATAAAAAGTCATGTATTGCACGTTTTGTTACAAGAATAATGTCTAAAGAACTATGACCTAAAATTAGGCAAAAATTGAGAAACATTTAAGAAACACAGGTAGGCTGAGATCAAACTGCAAGCATTGAATTAACATCCATTACATGACTCACAAAACCTGAACATCCTTTTCCCTAATTAGGAAAAGATTAAGAAGCAGTTCAGACAGGCTTGTTCGCAGAAGCTTTGGATACTTGAGATACTAACTTGAAAAAGCTGTTTCTACAACAAAAGTTCGATCAAACAAAAAGGAAATAGAAACAGCATTCATTATTTAAGCATTAGAAAATCTGAAACCTCTACTTCTTGTATTACAGTTGCCTAATCTAGGTTGTTATTGCTGTTGGAAATCTTAAGAATTTAAGAAATATTTAAGAAACATTTGAGGCTCGATTTAGCGAAATACTAAGAAACATCCAGGCTGAAGGCAGAAAGGTTTTTTCTTATAAAAAACGTTTATATCAGCTGCGAGATTTAAAAAGAGCAGGATATCTCTTAATCTCAGTAACTCACAAAGACCTATCTCAAGAATTCACTTTGAAAAATGAGGAAAGAACGTATTAAATTGTGTTTCTGTATTCTGTCCGATTAGAATTAATATTCTTCAATAATTAATATTCTTCAATGATTTCAAGATCTAGCTTAAGCCAGGTGAAGCCAAGAGTAATAATTCGGTTTTATTTATTCCCTAATGAAAAGCAATGTCAACTTTGCTTTGAAAACGTGATTTAGTCGCTTCAATCTACTTTAGGATTACTATAATATTGCCATAGAAGTTGCAATATTTGGTACTAAAATTTATTTACCTATATGCACTTCTGCTTACATTAAATAGTACGGTGGAATGGTTTTGGTATTATTAGACATGGCGTGCGTATTTTGTGAGCTTTCTTTGAAGATCTAAACTTTGATAAACGTTTACTCTCACTAACCACTAACATTCACTATTTACACCTTGTACTCGTTTTTTTATCATAAAAGTTTTTTGGCCTAATACTGAAGCTCTCTTAACTTTTTCATGATTCCAGTATCAGAACTTCCTTAAGACTACTTAGCAAAAGTTTTTGAGCTCAAATGTTTTGCGCACACACATTAAAGGAAAGTGAAAAAGCTCCATGTACACTTGAAATGATGATAAATCTTAGGAATTTTTGAAACTTGCGAAGGCATTCAAGCGTTTATGCGTTTAAAACTCGATTTATCTGTGTACAAAATGTCATGTGTGTGATGTTGGCTACCCTCTAACAGTTTAAGTTGCTTTCTCAAGTTTCAAAAATTCAGCTGAACTTTCTTAACTTTTTGAGCAGCAGCTGAGTACTACTTGCTTATAAACCACTTTCTCATAAATAGAAAACGTGTATTACAAAGCAGGTCCGTACAGAGCTGAACAGGATTATGTGGGTGGGGGGAGGGTTGCTCATATAGAAATTTCCACAGTAGGTCAAATAAAATGTGCCAAAATAGTGTTCCATAGTTATGTTGTTGAGCATTGATGGGTTGGCCCAAGAAAAAAGTTGAAGTGTTACCCTCTAAATCGTCGGAAACCGCCCTATTACAGAACAACATGTTCTTGTCATCACTGAACTTCATGCTGAAAAGGAGGAGCTGATCCCCTCGCCTGAATTTATAGAATTTTGAAGATTTAAAAGGAAAAGGCTATACCGATTTCTCCTTGTTACTGTCGCATGCATATACGCCAATCCTAGAAACAAAACAATCTCACGCCAGAATGTCGAGGAAAGGTATCGTCATATTTATTATCTTTGCACATCATCTTTACAGTGGACAATCCATGTTGTCTGTCACACAACAAGTCATGAGTTCTGTACGCCACTTATTTCTGGCGTGGTGATCCTAGAGTCAAGGCGTTGGAGGCAATTCTGAAATGATAAAAAAATTGCAGCTTTGAGCAGTTCTTTACACAGCCTCGTTGAATTATAGGCCAATGCCCCCCAACACTCTGTGTCTATGAGGAGCCTGTAACAGGATCATTTGAATTTATGAATAAGTAAAATGGCGAATAATCAAACAATAAAGCTGCGTTATCTGACTATTTTTTCAAGTTCATTTGAGCCATGACTTCAGTTTTAGAGAATGATTCTAATTTTGTCTGATTGACTAATTTTACATATTGATTCACAAAACCTGAAGCTATAAGTCAAATTGCCTTGAAACACTCGGGAAACACAGCAGTTGCAAAATATCAGGGTAGTCAGAAAATCCAGACCTTCGGGGAGAAGCTGTCGGATAATGACAGATATAACCAAGGCCGCCGAGAGAATTCAATGGTCCCGGACAAAAGGAAAAAAGAGGCCCCCTGTGAGTGAAGCGAGCAAAACATTTTCAGGGTTTAGCTTCAGTCGACAGCTCTTCGGCCTTAAGCTTGCTCTTAATTTGCTCTTAATTTTCCATCAGTTTTGAGATTCTTGTTCTTAGAAATTGTTCTTACAAAGAAAATGCATATCTCCTAGTCCAGGTCAGCTGTCTCCGGTCATGTTAAAGGAACAAAAAGACTAAATGATTGAGCCACTTTCTTGCTTGGATGAACCAAAGAATTAAAGCATTAAAAGCAAAACATTACCAAAGCATTAAATCTACTTATATTCAGCAATACTGGTATTTTGCAGCCAATTGCCATAGCCTGAAGTAGTTTTGTAAGAAACCAGAAGAAACTGGTATTAGATTAATTTTCCAGTTGGTAAACACAGTGGTTGGAACATATAAACGTTTTTTGGTAAGAAAACGATAGTTTTGCCTGAGCCTCAATTTTCTTAACTTTTCCCGAAATTGAGCCTGAGACTTTCTTACATTTTATTAACTTTTTCTAAAATAAACTGGCCAAAATGGTTTGCAATGTCGTTATTAATATTGTATACTTGAATTTGAATTCCATCTTTAACATTTTGAATGCAGTAATGACGAAATATCGATTTTTAGCCAATAAAAGCACTTAATTCTGGAAATTGAGCCTCGTGATTTTCGTACGATTTTCTTAAGATTTCGATCATTTGAACCTCAGTTTCTTATAAACTTGTTTCTTATAAAAAAACGTGTAGTGAAGTAGAATATTGCATTATTACCTGATCTGGTCAGTTTTTGACGTATAGTATTGCCCCGCCACTAAGAGACTCATTTTATAAAATTAGGCTAAATGGTTTCTTATATATAGACAAAAATAAAACAGGCGGAATAATTTCTTATAATTACAGCTAGAAACTCACCACGTGTGCATATATGCTTCAACAAAAAACATGAAATTGGTTTCTCTGTGGGTCACATTAAACCACATGTTAGGCAATGACTATTTTAATCCAATTTTTGTGTTATGAAGTGCTTGAAAAATACAATTTTTCCTGTAAAAATTATCTTTAAGAAACGTGATTAAACATTTCACGGTGATTGGTTTCTTATATCAGGGTGGATGTGGTGCCATTTGGGAGGCTGCAGTTTCTTATAAGTCAGTTTCTTAGCGGCGGGGCAATACTGTATAGCTTTATCTTTAAGCAAAAGCTATTTTGAAAGTTGCTTTAATTTCATAAGCATGATGGCATGCGAAGTTTCTGAGATCTTTGGGCATAAAACTAATTTGGGCGTTGGATCGTACTCGTTTAAGCTCTTTTGTGAAATTTTTGGGAAAATAGGCTTCATTTCATTTTCCTTCCTTTAAGATTTTTAAGATATAATATAGTGCTATGCGATACTCATTATAGTTACGATGCAAATTAAAACGACAAACTTTTCATACCATAAAGGTCATTCTATATCAGGGGTGTCAAGCTCAAATATAGAGTGGGCCAAAATTTAAAACTGAACTGAAGCCGCGGGCCAAGGTTGAATAAAGCATCCTTTTAATAGGTACCCAAATCAATTTTGCAATGAATACTGAACAAACAAGACTTATATATCTTGAAGAAATCGAGGTAAAATTCTGAGGTATTTCAATATAAACTCTTTTATAGGCTAATAATAAATTTGAAAATAAAATAACTAACAAAATCAATCAAACGTTCAAGCTTTAAAGCAGCTCCACCGCTTTATAATACCAGCGGGCCAGCTCTAATGTTAAAATGATATTGCCTCAAGGGCCAAATGAAATCACACGGCGGGCCAGAGTTTGACACCCATGATCTATATATAAAATACAAAATCCTACAAGCTCCTATTGAAACGACTTAAAACTCAATTATGATGGTGCTTCCTGGCATTTAGTTGAGAGGCTATTCTACACCTCATTGCCTCTGTATGGGAAGCTTTTTATCCATCAGTAATTTGTGAATTTTTGGCTAACATTGTGGTTCAAGATCATTGAGAGATTTGAAAACCATCATTTCCGTCTCGTTGAAAGTGAGTTCTTCAATAATTACCCATCCAAGAATACAGAACAAAGGCTTACTTAGAGCATTGTACCTGCTGTTCGTCAGGACTTCTGCAGCTTGGTTCTGCAGTTTCTGTAATCAGGTAAGTTCTGTTTTCCAAAACCAGCCCCAAACTGTGCAGAAGAAACGAAAACACGGTTTTTAATACAGTAGATACATAAAAGAACCTGTTTTCATATGAACCTGGAGGCTGAAACTTCATTGCTTGAACCCCTTTAATAAGAACCCCAAAGAGGCTGAAATTTGGATGGTTTTATATAATGGGTCTCATGCTGTTGATTTAAAAGTTCATGAGTAGAAATGTTCATATCTTGTCTGTGCTTTCCAAGTTCCACAACGTATGACAAGATAGTTATACAAGAATTCTGACGTTAAAGTGTTCCTAAGAACCATCAAGGATTCTTGTACTGAAAGCAATTTAAATGCATGCAAAGCATGTACTGTATATAAGAACCTTATTAAGAACCTTACAGGTTGGAATTGAGAATACCATTCCACTGATTGAGAACCTATCCAGGCTGTTCAAGAAAAACCTAACTTCTTTTATGCGGGTATCTGCTGTCCCTGTGTAGTGCTTTCAAAGCATCCTGAGGAATGAAATTCCTAGCATGCTTCAAAAAGCCGATAGTTACAGAAACTTTAGAGCTTTGTAATTTAGCTTGGTAGAAATAGGCATTGCACTAGCTTTTCCACATGCAAAGAAAGTTTGTTTCCATCTAGCCATTTTCTAGCTTCTAGAAATCGTTGTCAATAGCCTTGTTCTATCAAGTCATTTCATGGAATTGGCAGCAAACTCCAGTATCATCAGCATACAGTATTCGAATTTGTTACGGCTAATTGGAGATTATTGATATATA